>LJIJ01000297.1:0-149133 GCA_001718145.1 Orchesella cincta | reverse complement strand
ACTTTAAAATTTAACAATATTTCTTACAAATCCCTTATATTAAGGAGTTTCCAATAATCATGGATGGAAGTCATGATATACATACATATTATTTGGTATTCACCTGCATATCAACATATTTATATATACTAGCACGCCTAATGGCAAAAGTATAGGATTGTGGTATCCTAAAAGTATATTTGACAACTTAAATATCTCATGGAAATACAAAATTCTAATTAAACTATTTTATATTAAAAAATGCGGTTAACTCATATGAAAATTTCTAATGAAAAATATGGCAAGTTTCTAATTTATACAGGGGGATTATATTTATTCAAAATGCATATACCTGTAGATTTCCCAGCGGAGATTGCCCAGTCGAGTAGGGAACTCACTCTGGCCTTCTCTTCAGCTGCAGGGCTGCACACATTAACTTTGATATGAGTATCAAAACCGACAGTGTAGTAGTTTCCCTTAACTCCACTAAATAATGCTGTTGCAGTTCCGGCAGAGTCTGGTACTTGACGGTCTACGTTGTAAGTCTAAAACGTTGAATATCTTCATCAACATCACATCTTATCAAAAATCATTTTGATGAAGGAAAGAATGAATACTCTCAGGAGAATAGTACTCATGCAATGTCCATAAAAGCTTTCGTAAATATTACAATTCCCTTAATCCATAACTGCCTTGTTAGTATTGCAGAAGCAGAGTGAGATTTCGGAAAAGACTAATGAACAATTTTAAGGTTACTGCATGCATAAACGGCAAAAGCAAACCTACGGAAAGCAAATGTTAAGAAAAGAAAGGAGAGTTCTCCATCACGAGCACTTAAAATTTATTGCAGTACTCAACGAAAGACTATCTCAGATTGGAGAAGGGACAAGAACAAGTTACTACGCTGTAATTGAGTCTATTTTGTGTGATATACACAAAAAACATTCTGGATATAGACAGACTTCTTAGCTACTAGTTCGACCTTGAGTAAGGACACCCCACTTTTAATGTGCTATGAAGCTTTTTACTAGCTACACATTAACACGCTTTAATAAATTGAAGAAACTTACCTTTGTGAGTCCAACATGAGGAAATTTTTCAAATGTTAGATAACCCTCTTCCCCAGGATGACCGGCAAGTTGGCCCTTGAAAATTCGAGCTGCAACTATAGTTGGAAGCCCCATCCCATCTCCGACAAATAAAATAGCATTTTTAGCTATGCCTTTTATTTCTTTAGGAATTAAAGCCTCTTCGATACTAGCTCGGCCTAGATCCCTCCAGTATCCAGTATCTATTTCCCCAATGGTTGAAATTTGCATTTAATGTGATCACAGCTTTTCCAGAAATATACGAAATTCAATATTCAATGTTACATTACCTTCTACAATTTCACTAACAGATACATAGTCGGCGACAAGTGCCCACGTAAAGCAGAAAAGTATACTTCGTGGAGTCCTTCAGAGAGAAAAAGGAAAATGAGATGCAATGAAAATCATGTCGTTGCAATAATAGTGGTATATATTTCCAAATACATTCTAGTTAGATTACATTATAGGCCTTTTAGACAAAGTAACTTAAAAGAACGGCTTAAAAAATTTCAATTTATATTTAGATTGAAAAGCAATCTAGCCATAGCTCAAAAATGCGAAAGTTCAGGCACACCATCCGTTTTTCTTCAGTGTTTCAGACTTTTTTTTAGCTCATTTAGCCCCTAAGACAAGTAACTTAATTCAAGCTAAACTATATGCTGTCGTTCATAACGTAAATGCTTAATGGAAAGCTTCAAATCATTAAAGTGCATCTTAACCTTGGGAGTTATAGACAATGAAATTATCCATTAGTGACGAAACTTACGAGTCGAAATTGGTTTTCCACTTGTAATGAAAGAACCGACGGTGGGATAAGTTTTGCAAATATTGTTAAATTTTAAATAATATGTTGGCTTCAATTATTTGAATTTCTAATCTAAAATTGCGAGTTTAAATGAGTCCCCATATGTTTACCTTGAGCTGTTGTCATCAGGATAATCCTTTACGATACTGGATTTTGATTAACATGGACCTGTATCTTGAAAACTTTTCGTTTACGCGAATGTCGCAATACCGGCGTTTCATACATTTCATAATCTGCTGCATCAAGATGATATAAAACATTCAACACTCCAAAACTGCATTTATTGTTGCTGGTACATTATGTACATAATTTGTATTTACGCTAATACCTAGTAGTTTCTTGTAAAAATATACTTGAAATAGATATGTGCATTTTCTCATGTCGAAAGTCTGTTTCTAACTGACTATGCACATAAACAGTAGCTTCGTCGTATCAACAAAGATTGGAGAATGGGTAAAACGATAGACTGAGAGTCATCTTATTTCCAGTGCTTCAAATTTGCTGTAACATTTAATTCTTCTCGAATTGCGATGTATTGTTTCATTTATTAGTATTCTCAAGAATTTTCACCCATGTGTTCCCTTTCTTTCTGGCCCTATTCTCACATGAAGGGTTCCATTTGTGGAAAGCGTAGAAGTGAAAGAAGGAGCATGAATCTCACGAAAATTAGCCTTTGTTTGAATATCTCACGTCTCCGCAGGGAGTCGGTCACTGTATTAACTTTTTTACTCGACGTTGTATAAGAGCTTAGTTACAACCGTATGTTACATACTTTCAACTTTGAAACTAGTTACTTTTTTAGATAGTCATACATACATAACACACGGAGCGATAGCAAGGCTAATGATCTCATTTAATAGTGATTAAATCCAACATACAAGCAAGAGGCATGTGGAGAACTGTTACGTAAAGTGCAGTGGGAAGCCATTTTTTTCCAAAAGAAATATAACGGTGGAGAGAAAGCAGGTTTAATAGTGATGTGATGATGATAATGGAAGTACAAAGTGGCCTATTATGCACAATATTGATTCCATTCACGGTGTGTGATATCAGTGCTACGACAAAATTCTAGACATAACACACTCGTACGTGCTGGTTGGTAGTGGGAGATCTCATTCACAACTCATTAATTCTAGCTCAAGCACATCACTCCAATGTAATCTCAATAACGCTTTATGAAATGAGATGTATAAATGCGTTTATCACTCTTGTACGATTGGGTGAACGATTATAAAGCACCAGAGTTAGGCTCAATTATTATTGAAAGTGATACAACTATGAGAGAAAGGCATTTTATTATGAAAATGAAGTTGCCTCTGCTTCCTCCACGTCTGCAAATCGGATACCGGGAATTCTGAGTCGATAAACTTTTCAACGGAATTTTAGGTACTTTCTACTTTTATTCATTAACACTTTGAATAGAATGGGAGCTTTTTGACGCCCACATAAATATGCGCACCTTTAACAATTTGCTGATTTTCAATGAACTGGAAATCAACTTTGGAAGTTAGTACTGAGCTGATAACCGATACATAGGAATTCCAACTTGTCTTGAGCTGAAAGGGGAGCATCAAATTAGCTTGAAGCACTAGATTATAATTAGGCTCCGGTTTTTAGAAAATGAAGATGAATTACATAGCAGTGTACACTAATGGAAGTGTGATATCTGGCAAAGGTGAATAGGTTACACTTTCATACCAAATTGATGAGTTCCAGTGAACCTTTGTAACAACACAGAGCTCAAATGCGCTTTGTCATAACTCCTAGCAAATACGGTCCAAAGAAAACCTCAGGCCAAAAGCTGTCCTGTGAGTCAGTTGTTTGGAATACGCAAATCCCAGGTTTTAGTATGGCATGATAGTTCATACCGGAAGTGAATCTGTAGATTCAAAATGCTTCATAATGTCCTTCCGACTGTCTCTTATATGGAACATGTACCTTTAGCCTCCGGCCAAGGTGTTTAGATAATGAATACGAATATCTACAGAGGGAATGCCAAGGGTTTGTGACTAATTTCTGACACAACATTACGTTACAAAATCATAATGTATAGGAAGGAGCAAGTTAACTAAACCGAATAGTAGTCAAAGCAGTAAAAATTAGTGAAAGTTCCACCTGTTCCGGTCCTTCGGCAATTCGATTGCAGGGAATTCTTTTGTTTATAACAACATGGTTGATAATGAGTTTTATTGTGGTTTAATCGTTAAGTGAAACTTTCTTCGCTGTGCTCTAAAGGTCAGTGTTAGTATTATAATTTGTAACGAATAAACATGAGGGTCCTGCTGAAGAGTTTAGAAAAATATACATACATATGAATACAGCATAGTGTTCATTCGCCATATGTTCCAACATGGAAGCCGTATTCCTACCAAATTACAATTTTATACATAAGAATGCAGTCTAGTATATTATTGTTGCAATACTTTCTCTTCTTCGAATGCGTGGTGGCAAGAAGAATGGTTTATGCAACAGTTTTTTCTCTATAGACCTTGTATGTTTGCAAGCAGGCATACTTTTCTCTTCAACATGCATCACAAGTTTGCGTCACTGTGAGCGTGTACTCTTCTCTCCACTAACTGACGATGAGTGAATGTAATATTGTATCCTGTTTTCCTTGTTACTCAAATATTTACTGTGTACTTTAGCTTTGAGCCCAACCATTTCTCAAAACAGTTTTTGGATTGAAACTGGAAACCACAGCTAATGACTCGTCACCTAGTCTGATGTCGAGGCTCGTGTAAAATTTATTAACTCAGCAATTCAGTCTCCAATCTCGTTCTGAATTTATTCAATTTTGAGGGCCGATTGGAAAAAGGGTACTAAACTACAACATGTGCATCTAGTCACACAAACCACTCATGTTATGTGAGTACTTGTGTATGTGCATGAATTTGATCCTAAGCTGTTTCAATTTTGATGAAACACGAAACTCCAAAGATTGTCTTCTTTAACGATGTCGTGCATGACATGCATTCCCTTGCCTATTTCAGTAAATCAAATTAATTTCAACTTATATTTCTCATTATTGAAGTTATATAAAGTGTTTTGAAAAGCATTGAGCTAATTAAACGCGTGAGTTCACACAAATTGTGCAACACTTATTCTAGACGATATGGCACAGCGTCAAAACGATCTAGTTTTAATAGACAAAAGTAACTGGAAATTCTTGCAAATTGAGTGCACCCATTTCGAAGGGAAAATTTTTGTTTTATCTTTGTATGTTGATCACCCATCATGCTTTAATTGATGGCGTGCTCAAAGCAAGGTGAGGAAGACAAGGAACTAGATTCGATTTCATGTTGCTTTTTACTCTCAGGCATGAAATGGAAAATTTATGGAAACTGATATAGAAATTAACATTATTTACCCAACGCTTTACCAATGTCTCTCTCTCTCTTTAGTAGCCACTTAATAGGATACAATTTGAGACTAAGCACCTCGCTCCAGCGTTATAAAACTACTTTCATATGTCAGAGTGGCAATGATATTGATTGTAACTATTATTACCAGTTCCATTATATACTCCATTTTATTTTCTTTGCAAGGAAATTTCATTTTAGCCTCACTCCATTTTTGCTACTTCCATAGCGGTTTCATCACGATTTTGTTCTGCTTCACATTCACTATACCCCTTTGGTTTTGGTAGTTTGCGAGATTAATATCGTCGTGTCTCTCTAGTACGCTATGTTATGTGATAGCTTTTGCCGTTGTTGCTGTTTATCACTTTGATTCACAAAACCATACCATATCCCAGTTACTGGTCTGGTAGTGGATAATAGACTGCGGACTGTACAAAAGGAATCCACAAAGATTTTGCACAGGTTTGAATACCCCCTTTTCAGCCATTTTCATCAACCATTCACGTTTGAATGAGTGTACTCCCTTGTAGCCGCACTCTTTTCATCTGGTATGGTTACTCATTGAATGAATCAGGGTTCCTTCACATTTGCTCTGTTCCTCGGTCCGTCTTCCAGGGTGATCAATGCTGGCAACCATTCAGTACCACTTTTTCCATCACAGTTCATCAGAATAATATTACTTTCTTTTAAAAACTTTCTCCACTTGTTCCCAGTACACAACTTGAGTTCACGGAATGAATAATAATTGTGCCGGGTGAGCGTCTCAGCAATACGAAAACCGTTGAACTCATGCATGTGTCTCCAGCATAGTTTTTGCTCTCCCATGCTAGACAACTTTTATTTGCTTTCTTCACCCGTGATAATGATAGTCACCGAGTCATATGTATGTCGTAATGGAATATAAGATGTCAATGTACAGTGTGACTATCACATTCTCCTTTTTCAGATTCTTCATACTTCAAAGTTTTCTTTTTGAAACAAAAGCCATTGTCTTGTACTTAATGCTTATGTGACTGGTTGGAGCTTGAGCTTTCCTCACTCTGTCTCCGTCTCTAATTCCTTCAACGACAAGTTCAAAGAAGAAGGGATCCTGTAATAAATAACATTGCTCAATTCCACCCTCATAAAGGTAGCTGCCCTGCCATTCGAAAACGGTTGAAACTCCGTACATTGATGGGTTACACTGACACTGAAATAATTCGCATTTTAGCTACAAGTGCGTATTACAAGTGCTGAACGTTCATACTGTGGCAAAGACCTTTCCTACAAAATTCACAGATGAGTGGAATAGCTATTATTTTGTCTTGCATTTGAAGTTTTGGACGTGAATTAAGCGGATAGAAATTCAGTTTAACGAAAGGATGGGATTTTTCTGTCTCTCGGTGAGGGAATGAAGCTTCTTCGTCTCCTCACCTGGAATTACTTCATATGAGACTTTTGATCTTTTTGTGTAATAAAGAACCATTATTGTAGGCATAATAGTAATAGTGGAACTTTAATAACATGCATTCTTTCACCTTCTTTTGTTCTTCCCAAGGATGACGAAAATGAAGGTCTGTATTCATGTTCACAATGAGCAGTGTATGCTCATCTACTATGTATGACTGTATCTGTGTGTTTGCTGCTCAAAATATACATGCATGTATGAAAATTTCTTTCAATAAATTCATTTATTCATGAGCAGGCATGCATCAGAGAAAGAGGATTTGGTAGAATGTAAATAAGGGATTTATGTTGGTGTCTTCATTCAATTCTCAATTTCCTTCCTTCTTTTGGTCTCTGGTTCTCGTCTCTTTGTGAGTCGATACGGTACTCTCTTTCTGGTGGGACATGTATTGGTTGGGCTTGGACTCTCCACTCGGTTCCCAGTCACTTTCACTTTGGGCATTATTTAAGTACATTCATATAATCAGAAAAGTGACGTCGTCCCCTCCTATCCTTTCCATTATTTTGGTTCGAGGAGGTAATAACGATATGCATTGCTGTTTCCAATTCAGGAAGCTAGATCAGGAGCTTAGAAAACAGGCAGGAAGAAACTTCGTTACCATTACCATCATCACATGTGGACCAGTTCTGAGAGCTGGAAACGTTTCTATATTATTCTTTGTTGCGCAAGCATACGGTTCCCATTGGCGTTTTTGAAAATCATAATATAGAGTATTCTTCCGGTTTCCGGCAAAAATGTAGGCTTCATGAAAGCTTTGCCAAGTATGGAATAAGTAGAATGAACACGACTACCGGGACCCATTCATTCATCCCGAATACTCGCTCTTCGTATGAATGGGGATGTATAAGTATTCATCTCCTATTTCAGAGGAGAAAATGAAGTTGCTACATTTACGCAACCCATTTCTGTGCCATGGATTTATTCTCGCAGAAAATTCCGAAAGGATGCAAGTACATAATGTAGAATAATGAAGGCTTATGTTCAATAGAGTATACTCAAATAATAAAAAGTATTTCGATTACTACAGGTCTTTTAGTCAATATGAATCTGATCTGTTGTTAACTATCTAAGATTTCATCTCACAAAGTAACGTGGATGAAGAAAGCACACATTTCCTGATTTCACCTTGGGGCAACCTGCTCTTCATAACAGGATACATACATAAGTATATCTCATGCCTCGCTCGAATGGTAGAATTTGTGTGGAAATCGTAGAGCGGACGTGATTTGCTCGCCGTGCTTGAACTTGAAGTTTGAAGCTAGCTTCCATGGCGGATCACACATGATGAAAACAGAATGGAAGAGGGAGAATAGGATTTCTACATCTTCCAAATATTGGTTTAAATTGGAGTGTACAGAGAGCACTAAGATTTTACTAGTTTTCACGTTATTGCGACATGCTTGGTAAACTTTCATGTTAGCTTTTAATACGTCCGTGATGCAGAGGAGGCACGAATTAAAAGCGTTGTAAAAACGAGCAGTGGTTGTTGGTTTAGACGAAAATGAAATTAAACGAGAGAATAAAAAAGTACATGGTACAAAATATTTTTTTAAGGACTCGTTACCACAACCCGTATCACGCATGCCACTCCAGCTGCGGCTTATGGACACAGCGCTCACCGAGATTGGGAATGTGATTCAAAGATACCGGAAGCTGAGCTCAAGAAGGGATGTAAGGATTTGGGGAGACAGCTTATAGAAGATGAACCTGGAAAAAACATCAATGTAAGGGAGGTTCTACATTATTAAATACTTAGTTGGTGATAACAGTAATGTATGTTGACATGTCAGTTTTTATGGTTGGACAAGGTGGAGGCGATTTTTTTGCCGAATATCACACTTGTTGATATCAGATATTGTCACCAATAATTACATCAATAAATGTAATAATGATGAAACAAACTGTTGTATTGGTTCGGCTTGCTAAAAAGATTATTCTTGGTGGCGGAGAGCAAGTACTAAGGGCTTCAATAAATGATAGCAAGAGTGGTGCTTGCAGTCGGACTGATAGGAGGGATTTGGTCTGGGACTGGATGAAAACTCAACGAGAACTGAAGCGGAAGTACAAGTTTGTGAAAGATAAGGAACAACTGCTCTCGGCTGATAACGACAGCTATATTCTAGGTAATTCGTTTCACTTTGCTGCGAACAAAAACCTACTTGGCTGAACAAGCTGACAACAACTAAAAGGATTGGGAATAAATAGCAGGAAATTGCTCATTGAAATGGTGATTACAGCTTGAGTTATTTTTGAATCAGGTCTATTTGCTAACAGCCATATGCCCTACGACAAAGACAGGCAAGCCGGGGACAATGGTCATCCAAGTCTTAGCGAAATGGTTGGAAAGGCGATCGATGTGCTTGAGCAAAATGAAAATGGATACCTACTTATTGTAAGTAATAAGTTTTTAGAGGATACTAGTTGAGCGGAGTGCAATGACATGTTTTTCACAACAACGCTTAACAAACCGATATATGTTGTATGATGCGCATACTATCTACATTTATGCGTGTAGGTGGAAGGAGGGCGCATTGACCACGCAAATCATGACAACTTAGCAAAGATAGCCCTTGAGGAGACGGTTGCTTTAGATGCTGCGATAGAGATGACAAAGCAGAGAGTAAATCTTAAAGATACACTTTTGGTTGTTACTGCTGACCACTCACATTCCATGTCAATTAATGGATACCCAAAACGAGGAAATCCTATTGAAGGTGCTCATTTTATATTCCGAACAAGATCCGATTGCCACCAATTTACAAAAAATGATCACAGTTTACATCTCTCCATTTTGTAACATCCCAGCTTTTTTATTACAAGATTACGGTATCTCAATTTACAGGAGTTGCAGACGTGACACCTGAAGGGTTTGCGTATCAAACGCTGTCCTACATCAATGGGCCAGGCTATAACTATCATCGCGTGCTTAATCAACAAGAGAAGGAAAACGACACCTTGAAATCCATACACACATGGAGGAATCTTAACACAACGGAAAATTTGCATGGTCGGTACGAGCCCCACCATGCAGGGTTTTGGATGGACTACGAAACGCATGGTGGAGAGGATGTCCCTGTGTACGCAATTGGTATGTCGTGTCAAGAATTTCTTTTTCATCCTTCCCATTGACCATCATCATTTGAAGTTGGTATGAATTAGTAACAACCATTGTAAAAGTTTAATGCGTGTGTTGTTTGGTTTGAATGTGTAGGACCGATGGCTCATCTATTTCATGGAGTACATGAGCAAACTCACGTTCCGTTTACAATTGCATACTCAACGTGTATAGGTCCTTACGCCAGTAAATGTCGATCCGATAAATCCAACAGGGTCATCGGTTCCCATTCCGTTTCCACTCATTTGCCAGAGTTTGGAGCGCTAACGATTTTCGCGGGTTTCTTGTCGGTATTCATTTCGAACTACAATGTTATGTACTTCTAAATTATGACCAACTCTTAGCCTCACTTTACCGCGAACCACTGTTGAATACATTTCAACGAGAATTAATTTAGTTGTCAGTCACCCGGTAATTGAGTGTATGTGCATAAAACTGTAATTGGCAGTTGTTTCTTTCAGTCTCTTGTTACTTTTAAACAAACTTTTCCATATTATATAAAATGTGTGCCTAATGTCTATATACGTACTTTTACCAGCAAACAGCTAAAATTGTATGTTCTTCCTTTTTACTTTCTATTTAATGTAGTTATGTCTATGATAAAGCGCTGAAGTCAAGTGAACACGACACATTGATCTATTACTTACTAGCAAATCGTTTTATCGTAAATTAATTCTAGTTGTTACACTTCCAGTTTCTGTCAATAAAAGATTTCAAGATGTTGATCCGACTCCGACAAAGTGTTTCATTCGACTTATTCATTTTCATTACCCAATTTTGCTGTCACTCTCCACATTATTAGTATGAAAGAAGTGTCGCTCGTTGAGTTTCCAGTTTCTCCAAGATTGAAACCTTCCTTGAAGTTTGGCGCATCCAAGGTTTTCACCTTGACTTAGAGAAAATAATACTTTTCACTATCGTACGTAAACTAACACGGTAAAAGACATATGTTACAATTTGGCTGGGAGGGGGAAAGAACTTATTCTTTTAGTTGAATGTAAAGATCCGTTCGAAAGCATTACTCACAGCATGCCAGGCTCGTAAATAGTTTGGTTTAATGGTGTGAAGCATGTAAGTCAGTGTGGTTTAAAGGTTGCGATGTAAATTTGGTTTTTACTGAATTCCTGTGCGATTTATACATTACTTCTTCACCAGACAAATCCTTCACTTTGAGATCCCTTCACACTCGTCTAGTATCATATCTTTAAGTGAAGAATGGGAACGTGATCGTTTGCGTTTTTGCATACTGCATTTTCTTTTATCATCGGCCTCTCCAGTAGTGAAAAAGCATTGTCTGCAGAAAAAAAACTAGTGAAGTTCCGTTTGTTGCACATAAAAGCACGAAATCTCTCCCTTTCTCTATTTAGGTGTTGCAGTAACATTGACCAAGTGCCTTGGTAATTCAGAAATAACGGAATGCAATGGAATGGGAATGGATCTGTGCTCAGTATGAAATGGTCGTTTTTTGCGTTCTGTACATTTTGTATTGTGTATGCATTTGCTGTGTCAGCGTTACCACCAAGACCACATCAGACTGAACGACTTGCATGCATCCAACAAACACGGGTTGAGTAGCTGGAGAACAGATAGAGAAGAGTGGAGAGAGGCAACAGCAGCCTTTTTTTCGTGCTCAGTGTGGTGTTTCCCTGTTGCTTGCGCCGGTCATATGAAATGAAAGTTGAAAATGGAAAATGGTAAAAGCAACTTCTGTTGCTTTTACTGCTACACAGCGAACGACAGCTCTCCGTCTTTTACTACTCAGCTCTCTTTTCCGACGGAGAAATAAAGTTCCAGCCGCTTGCTTTCTGAACAGTCGATCGCAACATTGCGTGCAGAAAGGTGAAATTTTTTTTGCACTGAAAGTTTTATTATAGAGAGAAGAACGGGGAAAATTGTATATTGTGTCTTAGGAGAAAGTCACGCTGCTCCTGAGTTTTTCTTGTGTGTAGTTTTTACAACGGAATTCGCAATTTACAACCTGTTTCGCTAAGCAAAAGAGGAAAACGATTAGAGGCGTATCGGGTACTTGATTATATTCAATTGTTTTTTCCTTAGTGTACAAGCGTAACTCCCTTTTATGATTTATAAAACTCTTCCATTGCAATTATTTTTTAAAGTCGAAGTTTGGTTGAAAAAGTTTGTCACTCGTCGTGAAACACTCAAATGATTTTAAATAACATGTCAATTAAAATGGGAACGAAAAAATGGGTTTCCAACGGGTGAAAGTTTCTTTCATTCAATTCTTTCCACAGAAATGAGACTTTGTCGGATTACTTCTTTTCTCAGTCGTTTTTTAAGGACATCATTTAAACGCGAAACCAAGCAAAAGTCAACCGTATGATGAGTGTACACAATTTTTTAGTCAAACTACTGCATTGTGAGGATTTCGGGAATTATGGCTATCAGGGCTGCGGTGGGTATAAAGCACTTAGATAAAGAAAGCCAGTTAGTTCATTGACTACAGCAAAAGTTGATTTTATCATTTCCTTTCTATAGTTTAGGTACCATTGAGAGAGCTAACAAAAAGTTGTCCCCGAATGAATTCTAATTCTGTGTTTGCCCTTGAAAATTTTGTGCTTTCAAATCACATATTATGGAAAAATTATTTCACGTTTGTTGACTACAGGTAGATTTGATGGTAATTTCTAGGCACTCACATCCCATTACATTAACCTTTAAAGAAGAATTTGCTCAAAGACTGTAACAATTCGTTAGTAAACCAGCCTTCTTTCCACCATGTAAATAAAATATTCCGGCTAATATTTTTTCCTGAAAATTGGTCCAAGCCTTAAGACAACAGAAAGTGAAACACATTGAATATAAAATTCTAAGAAAAATTGTTTCTTCAGAAAAACGCTCATAATGTACAAACTGTTATTTATGTCTTTCCCTTGGCATCTGTGCCCTGTGAAAATTGCATTACCATATAAATCATAACTCTCCCAGTTCTTCCGTAGAGTGAAAAAAGATGGTTGAGTTGAGTTGAGTTGAGTGTGCTCTGCCGTTCCTCCATGTTTGGGAAATGGGAAATTATGTAAACACAAAAGCTTTTTACACTGCTACATTTGTTGTTATTCAGAGTAAAACTATCAGCGTCATTATCGCCATTACTACATATCTAGGCGACCCTTTTTCTTCGATATTAATAATATTTTTATAGAAAATAGTCTGCATCATCATCAATTCACACGTGTACCTATATATTTAGTACGAGCAGTCGTCTTACCGACTATAAAATAAATTTCCCATCCACTCACTCAGAAAAATATAACCGCAAAAAGTCTGCGATGATGAGACAACAAGTAAAACACTGCCTACCAAACCCATGCACCATTTTGTCAATGAAAGAGTATTGCCACAAATTATAATATGCTCCATACTACAGCAAACCATTAATAGTTGCGTAATTTAATTTCATATTACATTTACAATTGGTAGATTGTTTGTACAAAGAACAACTAGCGGGGACAAGTGAGTAGATAAATCCATATAATTAGAGTGGTGTAGCAAGAGATGATTTTGTACAGGATGTAAGCAGACCTGTAATTTAACCTAATGTACATAATTCTCAACGCAGCAGCAGTATCGAAATTAGTAGCAGTTTAGTAATGTCACAACATTCCTTTACACGAGTAGGTACATAGAGCGGAATCGAGCCACCTATCTAATGTGCTTTCCAATTTTTACCCAGTGCAAAATGTCGATTCTTCAATCAAACAACGAGCGTTTTTGTACGTGTGGTGTGTTTTGTGTGTGGCAAGGCATGCTCTCACCAACTTCCATAGTTGTCTTGTCTAGAATGGTTATGTACACACAGAAAGGTGGCTTTTGTTACTTGTTCATGTTTTTCTTTTCCTTCAGAAAAAAGATTGTGTACACATGCCTATGTATCTGGGTATGCAAACAAAGTGGTGCAAACTAGCAATGTCAAGTTTTTTACACAATAACTAAGTTGCCTTGATACTCATGGCACACTAAACTTTTTTATTTTGTAGTTTCCTAATTTAAAATGCGTATCCTCCACTTTTTACATTAAAGTTTCCTAATGGATTTCATGGGAATTTGTTCATATAAATGACAAAAAATTGACCCAATACTGTAAAGATGAGGTAGATTTAAAAGGAAATTCTTAGGAAATGCCAATTATTATAATGCAATTCCGCAATAATTTGGCCGTATCCCTTTTCCAAGTTTCCAATAGATTATTTGACATCTACCCGTTGTTTCGAAACTCATCTCACTCCCTTTCTTTCTCCCTCTTAGGTTCCGCTTTGATCCAGTTTCTTTTCTCTTTTTCTTGCAGTAATGTAGCTTTGAGCATTCACCTTCATCACCTTCGCAGCCACCATTTCCACCACATCAAATCACCATCTCTTCGGCATCTCAGTCAGCATCACGTTGCTTTGCGTTTACCGATTCCCAGCCACTTTGCAACAACTTTCTATGTAACAATTTAAATTCCCCTTTTCAACTAAAATCGATGAGCATAAGTACAACTAGTTGTTGGAAAAGTTGCTGTGTGTGTGCACACCATTCCAATATATTTTATTCACCTTTTTCTCTTCATTTGTCCTCCAAAACCGGAGTAGAACCAATGTGAAGCAATGTGTCGGAGAAAGAAGCTCTGCTGCTGCTTTGATGCAGAATAATAGGGGTAAAAATAATATTGTGATGCAATGGAATACGAGCCCTAGGTACGTACACCATGAAAAGAAGAAAAGAGAGAAGAACCTGTACTTATACAGTAGTCTATCATGTCTCTCTACAAAGAGGAGCATACAATATGCATGCAAATTTGTATCTGCTATTACATACGTAGATGTGGTTTGGTTACACAGCATTACAAGTAAAAAAAAAGTCTTATTGTGCTGGGCTACTCCTTTGTATATTATCGTGAGCAAAAAAGCCAAGTATTGAAATAATAATAAAGTGTCTTATACACGTTCAATGTGCTCTTCCCCGAGGCAAAGACGAAAAAGGTAGGCGAAAGGAAAGTCTTGAAAAGGAGCAAAGTAAAACGAAGAACTAACTCAGGGAGCAGTCCAAACTTTCAAACAAAATGGAAGGAAAGGCAACGCAGACAAAATTTGTTAAAGATGGTAAAAGTGAAGAGTAGTTGAGCACATGAAGGGAAAAAGTAAGCAGTTGTAATGGAAGTAAACAGTTTTTCTTAGTTTTTCTCTCGACAACTCCCTCCTCTCATGTAATTTAATGTAATGTAACTATTTTCAATCTTAAGATAAGTGAAAGCATCTGATTGAAAACAGGAAAACAGGTAAAAGCCTGAAATTAGCATGTAAAGAGGATCTCTGAAGCAAGAGACTAAGTTCTTACTCAACATGGTAAACTCTAATGCGTATTAGGAAGACAGAATTAAAGTTTTTGAAGAAAGATCATAATAATTTGAAGTACCACCACCCAAGTAAAATAATGCTTCTTTCGGAACACAAGGGAACTGTGTAATGCACAGGAAATTCGTTTTCCCCGCATAGTTCCATATGGTTTTAAATTTTGTGCAGAGAGCTAATTTTTTCATTTGTTTAAGGAAACTCAGCCCGCAGAAGAATTTTTTTTATCGTGAGGAGTAGTCCTGAGCCACTTTTCTTTCTCTTGTAAAAACCAGCAGCATTGTAACGATCAGCAACAGCAGCTTCTCATCACATCACATCTTCTTAGAACGTTGAAACGACTACAAAGAACAATATACTCAGATTACAAACGCGAAGGACCTTGACGGTTTCTTAATTTCGCCAACAGTGACGTTTGTAATTTCTTACTTACTGACTCTTCTCAAGAGTTTGGATTACCCAGAGATTTTGAGTGAAAGCCGAAGCAAAAGAGCTGAAAGCATGCTATTAGCTCTAATTTAACAAAATAAGTAGCAGCCCAACCAAAAATCAAATATGAGTGGAACAAAGCTTCAGCTAGATATATTGTAGTGTCTGCGTATCTACAATCAACTTGAGACTGAGTGGACTAAACGACATAATATGATTAAGTACCTTTACCTAAACTTATCAACATGAGCATTGATCAATAGCACGTGTAATATCAACGCATCATAGAGGTACTATCAGAAGCCATCACGATGGACATTTTATACTTTTCCGAGAACGTTTTATTATTCCACTTGTAAAAACAACCGCAACAGTACCTACCCACGCTTATTTGTCTCAGCTAAAGTTTAAGGGCAGAGCAACCGTGTGCAAAAGAAAGCATAGCCAAAATGAACGTTGGGATTGGGAAAAAATTAACTTTATACCAAGTCAAGCGCACAGCTGTGAACGAACTCAGTGCAACGTATGCTATCTTTTACTGCACTTCTCTAAACCGTCAATGCAGTCCCGCTCTGAAGCCTCGCATTTAAAAAAATAAGTAACCCAGCCAAATCGAACTAATATTTTACGATAGACTGATTCTCAACAGTTACATATCCTACTGTAGAGCAAGTGCAGTGTGCAAAATTCATGAGTTTCATTTCATATCATAAGCTCATCTTCTTGTTACCACAAGCTATATGGAACCATAGTGTGTGCTTCTACTGACTGCCACAGCTACTTGAACATTGTAGAACAGATGCGTACAGAGCAGTGCAGTGTTCGCTGAAGCACCAAGAAAATAGGACTTTTACTACTATTATTATTCAATTTGAATTACATCTCAATCCTAATCTCTTCATGCCTATCACTCCGACCACGAAGACTATCACCCCGACAAGCATAGTGTACTGACATTGGAAAGCAAGTAGGGAAAGACTTTTGAGAGGAGAACAAGATAGCTGAGTGCCGTTCTTCGTACATTTGAAGCCAACACTTGCTTGCAATACACCCAGCAGACGAAGAAGAGGAGACAAAATCATTCAATTGACTGGGCGAAAGTCAAGGCACGAAAACCCCTCACTTTCACTCACTCTCAGTCAGCTTGTCTTAAGACGTCTTCGTCCTCTTCTTCATTATCATCAACAACGGTGCGGTGCACACAGACTGGCTCGACTCGACTTTGACTGTAATGTAATACATCTGTGTGCATGTGTTGCTCTCCCAACCTCTAGTCAACTTTCTCAATTCTCATTCCCATCTATCTGCCAGCCACTTGGTCTGAAGAAATGGGAGAAAGCACAAAGAACACCGTGAAAGGACAAGAGGTAACCAAGTGATTTAACCAAACCAAAGTGCATAGTCTAAATACTCTACTCCTGACTGTCTTGTTTTTATCATAAAAACTATATCAACTTGTTTGTTCCAAGACGTGCTTACGTGGGGGTTTTCATCACTGCAACACTACCCTCTTATTCAATAATATATAATTCTTGCGTCGTTGTGTGCGTCTCCTTTCCCCCTTAGTTGGAAAAGAAGTGGGTGAGCCAAACCAACTAAGATTTATTTGTCAGCCAGAAAAACTGTTGTACATATGTGCATGAAGCTACCAAAGAACTAGTGAAACTTGACTCTGGGCTTCTTTTATCTTGTGCTGAGTCCTCTTCAATCAGTCTTCTCCAGTGAAGTACAAATAATATATAAGATAAGGTTCCCTCTATGGTGTTAGTTGGAGTTTTCTCCTTTGTCGAGGGTTAGTTACCTTTGGACTCGAAGTACAACTCGCAAAACATATGTTATTACCTACTTTGAGCCAAGAAAAAGATAATAGAGCAATACTTGTTTGTTGTGCATACAAATAAACTCTTTAAATAAGTCAGAGGGAGTCCACTCGTGTTCCCGTTCCCGTCGACTGAGATTTTCAACCGGAGGCTCACTCCATACATTTTGAATTATTGCATCCATCCCCACCGCTCTCCTTCCTTTCAGGTTCATGGTTACCTTCCCAATTCTCCCCAGGACCAAATTCCGTTCTTTTGCATATTTTCACTTTCAAAAGTCGGCCAAGTGTGGAGAAAGAAGGGGAAAAACTTTATGTCTCTAATACAAATCCCAAGTTATACGACTCGTTGCGAATAAATCTGGGACCAGTTTTCTTCAAAAAAAAGAAGAAAACGAACAAAAATTCCTCAAGGACACACAAAAAGGAAAACCGTGAAAGTGTCTCTCATCTTGAGTAATGTCGGTGTGTAGTTGATGTACCAGGAAAACGCTACTCCCAAAAGACCCTGTCAACCCAACTCTTCGTTACTCTACCAATCGGTAATGACATTTTTGTGCTTCGGAATGTTATGACTTTAGTGGACTTTTAGAGAAAACTATATATAGACACATAAACAGAAACTTGTGAAGTGAGTTACCAGTGGTAGAGTCGTTGGTGCTTCTAGGAATAAATGTAACTACATATCAAAGTGATAATATAACTCTTAATCAATCAAAACATTGAAGTTTGTTACAAGTACAAGAACTACATAGTTTGATATTTACTTTACATATGAATATGTTCTTTACATTCAATTAAAAAATCTTCCTGTGAAAAACAACTTTTTAAAAAAAACTATAAGTAAACATTTGTCATATATCATATTTTTAAAGCCAGCACCATATCACAGCAACTGACAGTCGAAATTATACCTCTAGCTACAATGTACCTCGCTACTCGGCAATCACCGAGAAATATATGAAACAGTTATACGAATTGAAAAGTCTGCTTGATAAATCTGAGCAGTATTATTATTACCGATATGAATAATAATATTATTGGCTCTGGTTCCGTATTCTGTGAGTGAAGTAACATTTGCGAAAACAAATATTGAACATACCTACATATCAAAGAGCTCTCACAAAATATAAACGTTTGTACCTTAGATGATGAAGATGCAGGCATGCTAGTGAGTCGTGATCATTGTTTCCTCAATTTCGATTAATGTCATTCACGTTCACTTGTGTACATATGCTAGTGCAAATGCAAACACGGGGAAAAAAGTAAATGAAACAGTGAATAAAGTTGTGTATGTGGTTGTCGGTTCCATCAAATCGTAAATTGTATGATCAAACTGACTGTTAAAATAAAGCGATACTAAAGCTGACATCTCATTACAACATCACAGCACCCTAACCACCGTTTCCCACAACGTAAACAACTAGCAAGTTCAAAGCAGATGCTAAGGTCATAAAGGTAAGTTCATGATATTCTTTAACCAGTACGTGAGGATAATTTGGAAATAGCATATTATTTATGTATTAAAACCATACTCAATCATCCCAACTGAAGTAAAGTCGTTCCAATAACCTATCGAAAAACTCATAGTTAATTCAAGACGTGGGCAAGTATGTTTTGCAATTGAATGAAAATAGGCTGGGGTCAAGGCCTTCCGCTGACAATGGATAGTATTATGATGTTTGTATTATGAAAAAACCTTTCTACTCCATGTCCAGGCGGAATAGTGAATAAATAATATGCAAATAATTTAGCATAAAAGTGATTCAGGTTCCTGAAAAGATTATGTTTAGTTCCGTTTCTCCGTATGAATAATGATTGTAATGGTTAGCCTTTACTGGAATGCATATAGAAAAACAAGCACGACATACACCATTTACTATTTATTTTATGTAATCTAAATTCTCACTTTCTGCCGTACAAAGTTATTAGTATAGAAAAACTCAATAGCTGTTTTAAAGGAAATATTTGGAAAGCATGCAATTTCAATGTATACAACTTCATAGCCTATCCACACAAACATTAATTGTTGCTCATACAAAACATAAATAGAGTTTTTAATGAATGCCAAAACTGTGGATCGAAATGCTGCGTGTACATATTTCATGTTTGAAATAGTGCAGTTTCATATATATTCCATTACCTAAGAATAATATTTACACATATAACAGAAAGAAATATAATAGCTCTGAGAAGGCTTAGCAGCGCTGCCTCGGCAACCCAAGAAACGCCATATTTAACAGATTATTTTGTATTCTTTACAAACCGGAATGTTACGTATTTCAATTCACACTCTATATCCCTATGCACTTCGCTGGGACATTGTCATTTAATATCATATTATTTTGCAAAACGGAGTATTACCTGGTTTGGTTTATACATGTTCTCTTTTATACCTACTTTTAATCGTTCCCAAGAGCTGTAAGTAGCGTTTCATACACATATTTTATATAAAGTTTTTACAAAGGCTATGGCTATAACCGATCGCTAAATAATACAAAACCTCACACAGCTCACTCAGTCCGCTCAAAATATGGCCAACTGGTTGCCAACTCACAATTCTGTACTCTCTCAGCCTCGTGAGCATTTAGGCGAATAACATATTTAGGAAAATGAATTGTGCAGCACTTCATACGAACTATGGATGCTATTCAGTTGTTCCAGTGCTAGTGGAACCCAAATATCCGTATATACGGTGTGGAATTGGATTCGATGAAATGTGAAATTTCACCACTTCATATTGTGGTTTTGTAGTGGTTGGCTGTAGTTATTAGTTATTGGAATAGTGGTTTTTATGGTATTCCCATTAATAGGTTCTTGAAGCCCGTAATCATCACAAAATCACACATTTGGATGGTCAAAACACCTGAAAAACTCATTTATTGTATCAAAGACATATATATTGTATTGCATAATCTAATAATACTGTTTTTATACAAAATGTGTTCCAACTCTGGATTGTGTCTCTGGGTTGTAAAAGCATGTGGTACACCATAATATGGCATAGAACAACTGATGCTGCGGAAAATGGTAATATACGGTATACAATACCTTAGTTGGGTGTCTGGGTGAGTTTTCCCTTGTTTCTAATGCACATATATTTTTGACCGTGAAGATAAGGGAAATATCCCAGATCTACATTTGGATTTTGCATGCAAAACACACGAGTGGGCACAGAACAACGGATGCTACTACTGCTATATGTCGGCTCATGGTGCTAACGAAAGCTGGAAAGTATTAAAGGCTATCTTCAAAACTACTTTCCTTCCCCAGAAAAATAAGTGTAGTTGCTAAGCCCTGAGTAAATTCGGGAGAAAGCTGCCTTCCTCCGGTTTTAAGTACCGTCTTCCTCTGTTGCAATATATCTCTTTTTAGATGTGTACCTTGGAGGTTGACTTTTACTCTTGCTTTGACGTTCTCATGACTGCTCCTTTCCCCAATTACCTATGTGTATAGCCTATATATGCACGCTGTCAACTTCACGGCTGTGTGGGGGATTTATGGAAATGCTTTTTTCTCATGCCCGTCTTCAAATGCTTGTACTCTCATATTATGGAGAAATGCTCAAGCACATATTTTAACGAGTGAGTACGTACGCTGAAAAATCATGTGCTGGAAAGTCATGCTCCTTACTCAGAACTTGACTATAGACTATTTGTGATGGTGGTGGTGAGAAAAACAACGGGAACTGTTTCGGGTGAAAGTACAGGACGACTGAAAAGAGTAACTTTAGTTATGCACATACGTATGAGCACGGAATGTGATGCCAGCAATTTTACTTTTTGAACTTTTTGAACTCTTATTTATTTACACACATTTGCAAACAAAACAGTTCTTCGTACATACTTTGGCCAACGCAACAAATGACTTTTCACAAGGCGCAGGTCGTTAATCTGGTGAAGATTAAAATTAATCTTGAATTTTCATATTTTCCCTTGAAATCATATTATCATCTCTTGGAAAGCAAGATAGCAAGTAAGTACATGACGCAAAACTCCATTATAATAACTTCATTTCTTTTTCATCAATCTTGAAACTACAAAAGTTTCTTCCAACATCTGATAAAACACGCATGAAAACTTTCTATTGATTAGAATTGACACTTCACTTTTGCACTTGATACCTTCACTCTTCACTCAAAAGAAAATGCTTCTTGAATCTCACAGGGTTTGCTAAAGTGCGACACATTTTTCTTTCAAAAACTGTTTATCTCCTCGTGCTTCCTTTGGAGGAGTAGGAAAGGCACCCATTTATTTGTACATTTCTTGTTTGAACATATTCTGCATTTTGTACAAGGGGTACGAAGACAGAGGAGAAGTATTTTGACGACCATGACTTCCTCCAGTTTTCTTGTCTTTCATCTTTCGTTTCCTCATATTACATGCTACGTTGAATACACTAATAAACGGCGACGGGAGAGTTCTTCTTTCAAATGGGGAATTGGACACATGGGGTAGTGGATGTAATACGTAGGAAACGAAAAACGCTAAAACGACGGATTCACTAAGCTGGAAACAAAACTATCAGCAACAGTTAGCAGTTGTAGTAATGTAATGGGAAATGGTACGGAGGGAACGAATAGCCTTTGAACGCGGATGTGGAATTGTGGACTCCATATTATAAATAGTCTGTTTGACTTTTTTCGCTGTTGGGAAATACGGCAGATGAGAAATAGGAAATTGGTAGCGGATTCCATATAATTCGTGCAAGCGAGACTGGAATTAAGCATCAAACAGCTTAAAACAAGGAGTCATGCAACTGGAAAATAAGTATAGTTTCAAATTCCTAATATTTATTTCGTCTTACGAGCTTTCAACACTTTTTATGGATATGGAAACCAGCTCGCACGTATGCGCGTATATTGCCTCCACTAAATCCAATGCTGCAAAAATAATGTAACCGACAATGTAAAATAATACCATTGGTTTCCTTTTATTGAGCTATTGTCACATAATGTCACAAAAATGTAGGGGAAATCTCATCACTTCTCTGAATTTCCTGTTAAATCTGTCCTCAGATCACAATAAAACTGTGAAAAGACACCACAAAGTATTATCCTCTTGCTGCATTATTCTCGTCATTTGCGCATTGACGACCAAACGCAATGGTTGCGTACTACCTATATGCACTTCAGCCCTATTCATTTTAATGCTGCCCTCCTCATGGCTGCAACGATAAAAGGACTGCTTCCAAAAAAAGTTGGGTGCTTTCCGCAAAACAGATAAAAACGTTGAAGAATGTTGAAAGCCTGTGTGGACTTTGAAGGGAGAACCTTTACATTAAGTTTAGCATAATAGGAAAGAATATATGGGGAAAACTCATTTCCCTTTGGAAGCGAGCACAGAATGCGAAGTTGCAAAAAGGTGGTCAGTTTGATTACAGACAAGAGTTTATTTCATTCATTTATCTGATGTTGTTTGTAAATAGATGAGCTGAAAAGGTTTTAGCTTTCACAAAGAAAATTCAATACACTTTAATTCAATCTTTCGCTTACGGAATTTCTCTACATGTTTTTGTACATAGACTGGTTTAGGACTAGGAGTAAATATAACATTAAGTCCATCTACCTACTACTTAACTTTCAATGAGCCTCGGACAACTTAGCATGAAATAACACAGCGTAAGACAAAAACTGCTGAAGTCACAGTGGCACAATAGAGCATCTACCAACTCTTTTACCTGACTGCACTATACTGCGCAGAAATGCAAAGGTATATGCATATCTACACTATTTATTAGCAGACTGCTTCCTTGATTGTTTCAGCAACCCTCTGTAATGCTGAGCTCCGTCTTTGAACCAAGTTAAAGGCAAATGTCCGTGAAAACTATATAGCATTTTTTTAAACTTTTTTTAGCAAAAAATTAGGCAAATATAAACACCATAATGGGAATGCAGTTTGGAGCAAAAGGGGAAAATGAGTTAAATTTTATATACAGCACAGCATCCAAATCCACCGCATTTTGGTACACCTTGTTTTTATTTACGTGATGCACACATGCACAGCTGTATAATAGAATGCATCAAGGTAGATACAAACTCAACAACGGCATCCTGTAACTCGATGTTACAAGTAAACACGAGCTACTCCAAAATTCATACTGAAACTGGGAAGCTGACATTATCTCGGTTTAAAGTAAGCCCCTAACTCGCATCCTTTCCAAATGATTTTCCTATGAGGAAAAAGTTGTTTTCCCGTTGCAGTTTTCCTTTTTTAATCTACAACGCAAAGAGAAAAGGGGAGAGAAAGTACATTCAAAAGTTTTGGTTTTCGTTCTCCCACAGAACGTTCATTTTCCCTCCAGCTGATGTGTGTTCATGTTGCCCAAATTTAAAATTAAACTAAAAAGTAAAGCACTGCCATCCATACTGTTCCAATTGCCCCTGGACATTTTTCCTGTTTGAAACATCCCCACTATTATACACATGCCATTGCAAGATGGTTAAGCTCCATAGCAACACACCTTAAAAGAGAAGTAGAAATCCAGCGAACGTTTAATTTCTTTTGCTTGTGCTATGATCGTTACTTCATTCATTTTGAAATTCTAGCAAGTTCAACTTTTTTTTAAAAAAAATGTCTCAATGTCAGAGGAGGAAATGTCAAATTTTTTTTAGAGAAGCTTGAATGGTGAGAAAGTAGAACCACTCGCTCTCTCATACACAACACGATATAGGGAAATCATATAGTTGTACATGGGTAGAGAAAGCAGTTTGATAGAAGTCTACCACAACGAAATGTAGAGAGGATTTCTGGTGCACTTGTTAAATATGCTATTGTACAACCTACTCCCTGGAGAATAAGTGGATAAAAGTATTGACTTTTACATTGGAATTTGGAATCTTTTAAAACGACGAGCCTTGTCCTTGTTATTCCACGAATGTATGTAAGTTTCTAAAATACGGAGTATGAGAATGGAAGAAAAAATAGAATTCCGACGCTCTGGATTTCAGGCCTATCAAGTGCTTTTGCAGTTAGAGATGTGAGTACAAACATATTTGAACCTAAGTGAAAATACATGGACTTTCTTTTGAGAGCTGCTAAGCAAACGTCAAGTGAGGCTTGTCAAGAGATAGGCTCTTTCTTAAGAATTGTAATATCTCAAAGTAAGGTATTCATAAAACCGTCTGCTTCATCGTCCTTTCAATATCCTCCCTTGAGTTAAAACATATCCTGTTTATTCAACTCCTTTTCATTCTGAAGACTTAAATGTATTATGAAATAAGAACATTTACTTTCCCTTTTTACGAACATCTGCACCCGCAATCTAGCCCCTTTCCAATTGGAGAGTGGAAATCTCTCCACCGTTTTTCTTTGATGATTTGAAACTTAAAAGTAGGTTGAGTAGTGACCGCATATACACGAAATAAACGGAATACGGCCATTGAAGATAAACAATATGAAGGCCAGGTTCTGTATGGAATGACCCAAAAAAAACTTCTACTTCGTCAGATGAAATAAAATACACTCTATAAAAGCTATAAATAAATGTAATTTTGAGCTGTGATTATTAGAAACCTAGTGGCTCCCCAGCTTGGGAAAATTGTACCCAGGTATTGCAGTGGGCTCAAATTAATCCAAGCACGCCACCAAATGAAAAAGGCTAAACGCTTCCCTATCTATTGCGTCACCAGCTGCTGTCTCTGTAATGAGACCGCGTACTGGGAGACCACTGGTGAGTGATACGTCCAATAACGAAGCCAGCCAACTCACCTGCTAAGATAATCATAGTTTCTCATCTTCCAGTAGCTTTTGCTGTTACCACTCTCCTATAAATGGATCCTTTGCTCAATTATTTCTGTTTTTGTTGAGTTAGGTCGAAAAAAATATTTTTCACTAACTATCACAGGTTTCCATGACTTTTATAAGTTATCTGCAAAATTGAATCATTCACACAACGATCTTGGCAAGGATGAAACCGGTCAATTGTAGCAGCAGGATTGACACACTTAGTTTTAGCAAAATTTACTCATCTTCTTCCATATATCCTTGAGCAGAAACAAATTGTTATTATACGAGTTTGGGTTTCTTAGTAATTAATTAATTAGCTCAGTGTTCAAGCTGTCTAATATTGCTGTCAGGACCATACATTAAAATTTGTCAAAAACTCTAATGTGAGCATAATTGTTGCAAATAATATGAGTTACAACTTCATCTCAATTTTTAGTTGAGTTCAGTAGAAGACGTTTAATCAAGGCTTTTCGGTGGTCACAAGGCAGGGTTATGACCTCCGGGGATGGGATATCAGCTATATATAATTATCCATTCTGTTTCCGGTTTCGGTAGCATGACATTTGTATTTGTGTGCTACCCTCATAACGGAAAGCTATACACTTATGAGCTATGCTGACCTTCGAATCAATATAGGACAAAAACTAGTTTACGTGGTTCCACATGAGACATTTTTCCTAATTTACCTGAATCATGCAACATGCAATCCCTTGCTCACACGACAACCTCATGAAAACTACATGCATACAGATAAGATCAACTTACGCAATGACAACCTGTTATGTAATTCGTTTAGCAGTCCTATATATTATTTCAAAAGTATGAAAAATTCCGTGCGGGTGTAGAAGTGATATTTAGGGTTTGACACAGGAACACCATACATCCCATTTTTACAACACAATGCAATCAAATATGATCAAAGTAACCATTACCTGTTACTTAATAGTATGCATCACTGCTTGCAAAATTGGACACACGTTTTGCAGATTTTGTGACATAAATGCAGGTAATATAACTTGCACTTTTGATGTTTGACCTCAATTTGACAATCTGTAAATAATGCTCATACGAATTGATTCATTGCCCGATTGCCTAAATACAAACTGGAAACGTAGAATGACCTTGATAAAAATCCGCAAGGCTGTATTGTTTCGCAATGTTCGGATTAGGAGAAAGCAGTGCTGAAGGACACTGTGTTAATCTCAACACTTTGTAGTGTTCTGTTGAAGATGAGCATAGGGAGGTGATTTTTTTATATATATTTTATTCGATATTTCGGTGATTTTCCTGGTTCGAATTTTTAAATGTGTTGGAGTGCTGTCTTTTGTGTCTAAAATCATTAAAAAGTGAAAAGTGACACTGGGTATGATTTCCAATGCTAAAACTAATTGACTAGCAGTCCAAAGCATTATTTACACACCCTGACCGCTTGCTGAAGATATAAAACATTCAAAATAAGGGAAGTTTATATGTAATTAACTTTATTGGTAGATATGTATGAACAATAAATACTACGTTCGTTGAAATTTTTGTGATATAAAACACATAAACTTTCAAGTTTGAATGGTGGAAACTGTAACCAGTATATACAGCAAAAATATATATAAAGAGGGAATCTTTTTCCAAATGCAAGGAATTCCCATATATTTGTAACATAAAGCAGAAATTCAAGCCGTCATGAACACTTGATCCGTCCATGCAATTGCAAACAGTTATAATTTGAAGTTTTCCTCGCAATATAACGAGTTTCATGGCTTATAGTTGAAACATACGGAAAATTTAAAATGATCACTCGGTATAACAGTAGTCAGCCATCGCCGGAGAGAAATCTGATTCAATTTGATTCCCACTTCCGCTATTACATTTCCTGCGGTAATTATCGAGAAGAGCTTTTGATAAACAAATCCGTCCAAGTAAATATTGTCGAATGAAGAATTTATAACGAGATCGAATTGAGTAAACTTGCGAAACATCTATGGAAGGCCCCTTACCGCTTCCCTTTTTATCCTCAGCAGTTAGTTCATCACGTTGATTTCTAGGAAAAACCGGCGTAGGAGGCACTTTCAGTGGAAAACGTCGTGTTGACTAGATATTATTTGCTTTAAAGGTAAACAGATAGCAGATTCAAGACACTTCTTGCAAGGTTCATGTTGAAAGTTCCTTTTACCTTCCAGCAATGTAATCTCATCTTTACCAAGAATCCTCGAGTGCTAAAACACAATAAAATGCATGTAGAATTGACTCAGGAGACTACGAGTCCGTACAATGCTTCGGAAAGTAGTATCTCAATGATATTGTCTCTATTCCGTGTGTAATCGTTAACATTACGACTTTATCCTCATGTTTCTAAATGCGTGCTATCTGAAAACGGACAGAAATGTGAACCGTTCCAGGGTTGAAGTCCAGCTTAGTCCACTCCAGGTTTATTATGTATCTTTAGGAACATATGAAGAAGACTTGGTTTGACATCTCTCTGTCTGTCTGATATTTTTAAATTCTGATATCACTAATCAATAGCTTTTGTTAAGAGTTAATACGAGTTTGTACATGGAATTTCTGGAGCCACGGAAACAGCAAATGATAAGGTCAACCAAAATGATAAGCGTCTCATATAGTTTGTGATGTATCATTCGAAAGATACTGTAGTGCGGATTATGAATATGCATTGCAAACTCAAATCTAAACTTCCGAAAAGGGTCAAAGGTCACGACTAATGTTTCAAATGACCAACATATCTTGAGATATATCAATCGAACGCTACCTGAGTGGTGATGACAATATGCATCTTAATCAAATACAATTTGAACAGGGTCATAGGTCAAGGTAAATCACCTTCAAGTGACACACTTGGGGTGTGATATATCAATCGAAAGCTATTAATAGATGATTTCCATTACGACACCTAAGTAATAAATTACGTAATAGTATATTCTAAAGATACATCACTACATCTCGATTTGCCGGGTTTATTTCAGGTAGGCCTGTGATCAAGTAAACAAATACATTAGTGTAATTATGTATTAATTAGTACCAAGCTATCTTACATCGTATAGGGATAATAAAAAGCTTGTCTAGTTCGTTTATTGTTATAACATGACGTAGCTTACAAAATATGTAGTAAATAACAAAGCAGAAGTATAGCCCACGCAGTTAGCAAGTTTATCATCTTCATAATAAATTTAGAGCCAGCTCCATAGCACAGATTTTTGCTGCAGCTGCAGTTTTATTAAAATATAGTACTCTATTTTTTCACACATGTCAAAACTGCAACTTTAGCATTGTCCCTCAAGCTACACATGTAAATGCCAAATTTATTATGTCGAATATTTGGGATTCGCACTCTAGTTGAAGTTCATCATCCAACATTTTGATTCATCAGTATCATCATCGTTACTCGAAGCTGATCGAAATTAGAGCAGCGACTGCAGAGAGTAAACCTGTGCTGCGCTTAAAGTTAAAGAGGAGAAAGTAACGCTATGGCTGAGCTGGGAATGATGAAAGGTATTAAAATAAAGGAGATAGGAGAGTGAGTCTGATCGTGAGTGAGTTTGCATGCATATTCAATCAACTTGTACACTACTCACGGTGTCGGTGCTGGCAACATCATAACATAAAACAAACGAGGGAAAGAGAGAGGTACGAGATGGTAAAGTAGGAGGAAATCTTCAGGGAATATTATGTGGTCGGATGCTTGTTTGTGGTCCAATAATTTTATTACAGACATTTCCCATTCCTGTCCACCACCAACCAAGTAACAAGTCTTCATTCTCCTTCCGTTCAATCTTCCTGTATTAAATCTTCATCATTATCAGACCACTGCAGTGAGAATGTCTACAACGATACGCAACAACTAAACAACCATCCATCCAAATAAAATATACAATGTGTCAGACCTCCTCCGTAACCAAACCAAGACTGTGAAAAGCACTCTTCAGCTGCTCCACTCTCTTCTGTTGACTTGTTAAATAAGCTGTGATACGTAATGTGGAAAGTTTTCTGATGCTCGACACCATGTTCCGCTATGCGACATGGGAGAGAATGAAAATTTTAGCGGAACACATTCCGTTTCACATAAATTTTTTCACTTATTAAAGAATGCATTGTATTCCAAACATATATTTTATTATTTTATGGTACAATGTTCTTAAGGCAATGTCTTTGAGGTTTGAGGCGCTTGTTAGTATTAGTACAGAATATAGCGGGTTTCTTTAATACCCTGTCCTTCTCTTTTGTTGAATGTCACCAGCAGTAGTGAGTCCTCTCCTCGGCTTTATTTTTGCTAATAAAAAGTATGACACATTTCTCCACTGCATTTGTAGCTTAATTCAAATACCAAATATCCGATTATACACGTGTGCTTATTTTTAAAAAAAAAGTTCCATACAATCTCTCCTTTCTCCGACTGACAATGAATGAAAGCATGGCCTTCTCCCGAAATTACAGAAATGCTTTTAACTTTGTAGCAGCTTAAAGCATATTTTTTCTCGCTTGCTATTCTTCCTTAAATATTAATACTGTCAACAAAAGAGGAGGCAGATGAAAGAGTGCAAGCGTACTTCGCTGGAACGAATCCATACATTTAGCGAGAGTTACGAGACGATTTTATAAAAGGGAAACAAAGCGCCTTGTGCTACGGAAGGGGTTTGAACAGCCATCCCGTTTTTGTGTCATTGCCATACCTAATTACACTTCATTTGGAAGAATGTGCTAGTTTTTTCCAGAGCCATAAATCTGTTCATGCTAGAGAACAACCTGGCTCGTCATGCTTGGTCTCTCAAGTGTTGAATAGGGAAGAGGTGCGATTCACACTGATAGTGATTCATAATAAAGCTAATAATGACAAAACAAGTAAATAAACTGGAGCAAATGATGTCGTGCGATTAAGTCCGCTACAAAAACAACTTATCATTTTTGTGTGTGTCTGCATGAATCTCGGTATTCTCACAAGAGCACTTGGGTGGGGTGTCATGATCACGAATGAAAGGACATGCACAAAGTCACGCACTTATGAATCCCGTGTAAAATGCTTTATCGAAAATTGGATACATGTTGCTTACCAAACTTCACAAAGGGGATCCGCACGAGTAACTCCACAGGGCTATAATAGAAGTAAACTTTTCCGAGAGTGCAGGTAGGAGAAAGTTGTGATGAAATAACACCCACAAAAAAATCATCAAAGATTGCATAACTCTGCAGACGAAATGAAAGTAGAAACACGGATAAAAAATGAATGGGCGGAATGCTGACCTTGTTTCTTCTCCCTTGGCTAGCTCTGTAAAATGGGTTAGTGGGAATGATAAGTTAGTAAGCAGGTGTGGTGAAAGTAAAAATGAATTGAAAGTGACATTCACTAATACTCATAACATGTATTACAGTGGCGCAAGAAGGAAAATGCTTTTGCTCTTCGGTAGGCACCAAAAATTGATCTTGTAGCACCAACTAAGCCAAAGCCAGCCTCCACGAAGCTAAAGAGGAAAAGTTTTTGCAACTTTGGATCACATGAAACATTCATGGCTCATCTAATAGACATTCACAGTTATAGTTGTTATAAGCGTGTTAGTTTTCACGTAGATACATTCATGTTTAATATTCTCCATTGTAGTTGTGTTTGGTCTATTAGGTTCATACAGAGTTGGGATGAGTAGCTTGGCTCTCCCATTGAGGGAGTGAGTAAACTGGGTAGTTAGATATAATGTGATGGATGTACAGGAACGATACACCCTATTATGTGGGATTATAGTTGGGATAATGTGAAAAAAATGGTGTAACAATGGAACTTCGTTTCCATTTTCACCCCATAACCATGATAGAATCTACGAAATAATGTATGAGGAGGATGAGTTGCAGTGTCTTTCTGAAAAATGTTTACAGAGACTTGATGGAGCACTGGAGTATGATATACGCTCTGTTCTTGGTATGTTTGGGCTGTCTAACGGCAGTAAGCCTCGTCTACATAGTTTGCTGTTGCTGCCGTAAACGAAATAAGGCAAGCGGCGGAGATGAAGAGAGTTTACAGGGGATTCTTAATGATGGGAACAGCAGTAACAAGGACACCACATCCGTCAAAAGTCACAATGGGATCCTCGGCATCAAGGCTCCTCTACTCAAGACTAAATCCTTGATGTAAGTTCAATTTTCTCCTTTTCTAGCTCTGCCTTCTCAGCATTGTGCTATCAACTTTACTCGCTTTTGCTTTGCTTTCACGCCAAACTAATGTGGGGCTCACTTTCCAGTTTTGTCAACGATCCTTTAGCCCCCAGTTGAAGTTGAGAGACGGAGAAAATGGCAGACAATACTATTTACCACCACTTTGTTGTATTTGTTGTCATTCCTCATGCTGAACGTTGCTTGTAATGAAACTCAAAATTGGTGTTAGTTTGTTCATAAACTTTTTCTAAGATTCCTACACACACTGAATATATTTGCCATGCCTTTTATCACTCATGCAGGGAGTATCTTGCTGGGCTACGTGGTTTGCTCATATGAATATTTTCACTGACACTCGAATCCTCATCAGCCATCTGGAATTTGTAACTGGAAACGCAACGTTGGAAGTTACAGTAATAATGGGAGAGTGCATATGGAAAAACATGTAATTTCTTTGGAACAAGAAATTAAACACATCTCTTTTTTGGTCTGTCCATGTGACATTGATAATTTTCGAACCTTTTGACTTTTTCAAAATTTAATAATACCAATCGACATCTACGGTCAATAAATGAATCAAGTTCCTGTGGGAGCCAAATCAAAGTGATGCTTTATGGTAAAAAGTCATGACCATTTTTAAAGTGTAAGGTATGTCATATTTTATACCAATCGAAGCCTAAAAACTAGAAGAATTTCACTCCGGTACCCATACGAAGGTTGACATTGACCTCGACATATTTTTTTTCCATGTATCAAGAATGATTTGGCTAGTTTTAAAAATTATGTTTAACCAAGCTAGTTATAGTTTAATTATGCATTGTTGGTTTGGTACAGGGCTTTGATAAGTTTATTGTAACGTGATACTGGGCAATGTAAGTATTTGCTTGTATTTGGAGTAATGTTTGGTTGAGAAAATAAAGAGACATAACGTAATTTGAAGAAGAATGAAGGTAACGTGAGGCAACTGAAAAGTGAAATCTAATCATTATAAGTCGATGTTTGTCTGTTGATAATGTCCTTGTGTTTCCCAAGAGTGACCCTCGAGTAGGACTTGCAAATAAATAAATAATAATGCTATAGAATTTCAAAATCTCATAAACAAAAGCAGATCAAACAAGTAAATTAAACATGACATTTGATACTGCATGTCTCGCTAAGCTAAACAACTCGCTTAATCCCAAAGCCGAGTGCATAGGCATGTCATTTTATTTACATTTTCCTTCACTATAAAGCTACATACATTCGTTACATACAATTTATTCATTTACATGTGCAAAGTTCATTTCATAAAAATGGGAAAAATTCAAATGCAATTTATTAACTAGCAACTTGTTATTCGAGTAATGTTTTGTCGTGTTCGTAGCGTCGGTCTGTCGATGTAGGACTGTAGGAGCCAGGTAACACAGACAGCCTGACTTTCTGAAACTCTTTGTAGACATAGTTTTAAACCGTTTTGAGGTGAAAGGTCATCAAGTTTCTAGTTTACAGTCCTGTTGCTAGGTTTATTTAACTCATCATTTAATTCATGCTACCACTGTTGTCCCCCAAGATTTATTCAGTCGCTTTAAATACATCACATACACATAGTTGCCTAAAGTATAATGGAGAAATCACTTCATCCAGACGTTGTGGAAAACAAAATGAGTTGACCAAAGAAAACAAGCATTCATATTTTAACTTAAGTTGAGTTACAACTTTTTTAAAGGAAGCAAATTACAAAGGAAAGAATACCTCTTTTTCAAGGAGACACGAACGTTGTTGTTTTATTCACCTGTAAAATATCCACAGGCTTTTGTTTAAAAAGTTTTAACTGATTCATCATCATTGCTACGCTGTCAAAATGTCTTTGCTTGTATTATTTACCAACACAATAATTCATATTCAAAACGCTTTGTTTATTCTCATCGTTTATTTATCCTGGGTGAAACTCCGAAACGGTAAATTACCACCTGAAAAACTTTCCGTAAAAGACCACTATTTTAGCTGCTTAGTGGTTTTGGCTTTGTCCTTGTGTTTTTTACATTATTTCACGCTAATCAACCGAGTAGGTTAATTAAGGCGCTATTTACTAGCAGACTCGCCTACACACATAATACCTAAGGGGAATTTAGGATGATCTAAGTGGTAAGTGACCCATTAACTTGTGACGAAGAACTGCATATGTACCCAAGTTTTAGTTAGTGTCCAAGTCAGGAACGCTGATAATTTGATATAACAAAGGTAAAAACATACCATTAATCTTGAAGGATAGAAGCCAACTACTGGCAGCACCCATAAATTATTAAATTTGCTATAATGCCTCTAGTTGTCTTTCCTACCTCCACTTCTATTTTTATGACTTACTTATCTACCACAGAACCTGGTTCAGGGGAATATTTTAGTCTAGTCAGTGCGTGTGTACACGCAAGTACTTTCCATTAAGTAAACTTTGTACAGGAAAGTGGAATTCAAAAATCGATCAAGTTTTAGAATCTAAAAATGTGTATCTATTTATGTAGCCGCGTTGCAATACGTAGAATGTGTAGCTCGTCGATTAGGATAGCAAACCAGTAAGTTTAAAAGTGTTGTGATATGAAAGGTTAGACGATATTATCAACTATTTTAGAAACATGTGCACACTGACTACCTATTACTTTTATGCATATTTTATGTTACAATATCCCAAGATTTTCAATGTCTCTTCATTTTCATACATAATTAAGGACCATTTTCGAGTAATCTGAATTTCATGTGATTTGTGGGTTTTCTCAACCATGAAGGAATCACAAATCGATATACACTACACGATACCATACCGTGTGAGTTGAGTGTGATGTACGAGCAACCGTTTACATGGAAAGGAAATTGCAACTAAAATATTAAATCTGGGAATATGAATAAAAACTGAGAGGTTTAGAATATGGGTGGACGAGCTACCACTTTAAATGATTTTACGACTTGCAAGACTAAGAGAAACCATGAGCATTGAATGGAAAACGCGAATTTGCCTAAATTTGGCAACGCATAAACAGCAATATACATACACGAGAGTCTTGTATCAAAGGAAGTAAACAGTGTCATTTCGTAGAAAAACAGCTACTTACTCCAAATCAAAATTTATATCAGAGAAACAAAATCACTTCAGTGTGAATGCAAAGTAATTGCAAGTCAAAGCTTTAAAATTCGTGTTTAAAAATTCACTTCAAGAAAGCTTGGCACTGTCCTTAAAATGAAACGTGTGTAGGTGGGAACGGTACATATACAGCTTCATTAATAGTTCATCGGGGCTTGTATATACATTTGGGCATACTTGGTGAATATTGGCACTTTAAACCAGCGTCAACAAGGTTGGCGAATCGATTGTTGCAGCTCACCAGCTCCATTAATGGCTCTTTGTCAGTGACCATTGAGCTATGACAGTGGTACAAAGTGTCCATGACACATGACATGTTGTATACACATTCACATACACGTTTTGTACCTACAGACTACATTAGCACCAATGAACATCCTTGCACACTCAGACAATAGGAAAGTTTGAGTGCTCTTTACTGATGATGACGTGAGAGTGCAAAAAACAGGTATTCAGCGGCTTTCTCCGTAGTAGTCGCCAGCGACACACATGGTTTTAACCAGTTCATGAGAGCAAACCGGAACGAAACAAAGTATGAAGTAATATGGCTTTGTAGAAAGAAAAAGTAACACTGAGCAGACGGAAGCTTAAACAAATTGAACAATTCAGAGCCATCAGCAACTTTGTTGGCTTAATGCCAAAGAACACTAGTTGATTTTCACATGTACATAGCATCGCTTCCATATGCACTCATCCTTTCAACCTAATGTAAGGAGAGCGGATGCAGGATGTGTACATCGTATAAGACGACTTGTATCATGGATAATGTGGTCTTTATCCGAAGTGCTTACTTCTTTTTATCCTCACATAAAGCCAACAAGTGTACCAATATGCCTGGTTCACAAAACGTTGCAAATAATCTGTCTTTACCGTAATTTAAGTATGCTCCTTTCCAACCCATTTTCCCCAGCATAGAGAGAAGAGTTAGGATGAAACCTTTTTGTTCATGTTTCATGTCACTGCTTTTGTTACTTTTAAGAAAATACAATGCATTAGTCCTCTGTTGTTATGCTTCTTTGGAAATCTCCTCTGTGTTGCGGGGGAAATTTGGTATGTTGAGCTAGCGTAGTTTTGTTTGAAACTTCCCCTTGAGGAAAGTGGGTTCCAGGTAAGAAAATACTGCTATTTATCGTTTATATTTGGCAGCAAACATGTTTCAGTGTATGCCTTTTATTCGACCATTCGAATTGCATAATAGGTACTATTTTAGTTTATAGAAGGTCATAATTCGATGTTTTTCCGCGTTATAACTAAAAGACAAATGTGTACATTCTGTCGACAACTTTGAGTTTTGAAAGCGAACGTAATAAATTTAGTTCAACCAAGTTAAAATGGGGATCTAAATGGGTTGCATGATATATATTAAAATAATGGAAATTGTAGGGCATCATTTTGAATGGACCTGCTTGAACGTGTTTAATTTACAAGCACAGCACACGTACTTACGAAAGTATATTACTAGAAAACCAGCTGCATCCGTGTTGACAACCACTTTGTAAAAGGACACTTGAAGCTTCATTGATGACAAGTTGCTAATTAGCCCATTCATCAATCAGTAAAAGTGAAAAGAAGGCCTGTTTTCCGTACTGCAAGATTTTCCTTTTAATTTGAACTGACTTTTCTGTTGCGAAAGCCAAATCCTTCTTGGTATTATTAATTGGGTGTACATTCAATTGAGAAGCCACGTTTATCATTTGCAGCTCAACTTGATTGAATGATAAACAGGAAGAAGTAACTTTATGTATTTCTAACGAAAAAAGTTGATTTCTTTCCCCTCATTATAAAAATCTCCGTTTTAATGTATCTAACAAAGTACAGACCTATTACAAAATGATGGTATCTGCCTTAAAACATGCTAGGTAATGACGACCGAACGTGAAAGGTACAAACACAAACAATGTCATATGATACAACGACTTGATATGGCCTACATCGCTTATTTACAGAGATCCCGAGTGCATAACTCTTTTCCATTCGATGCGATGCATTTCCTAACAGCTTGGCAACTAGTCACTACAGGTTGAATCCCTGAGGAAAAGCTTGGCAAACAAATCATTCCCCAATTTTTGCCACGTTTACACGAATTGCATATATGATAAAACAACGGCTAAAAGACTCTAGTCGTCGAGACAAGGTACCCTGTACTAAAATGAAAGGTAATCTAAGATCCATGTTTTCATTCGTTCAATCCAATCTCTAGCTAACAGAGTTTGAGAAAATTTTTGGGTAGCACTCTGACGTGGAGGGTCAACTCTCTGTCTTGTGATTCAACTCAGCTCCCACGGGCCAACTGTGTCATTTTCGTGTTAGCCAAAGAAAAGTGTTGGTAACGTAAGCTGGGTGTTTTAGCTAATGGAGATGGATGTTGGTTGACACCTTCTTCATGTGCATGGCAGTCTGACTGACTTAACTCTACGAATTTTTATCCTGTTCTGACTGATGATGACTTGAAGTAAAAACTTTCAACTCTTTTTTGGCTCATGAATAGAGATAATGTTGGAAAGCACACATAATCCACGCTCACCAAACAGTGTCGCCAGTTAGAAAAACTTGAAGTGTGTTAGCTGTTTGACAGGGAGTGAAAACCGATTGTCGCTCCTATCCACATGAGCATTTCTATGAGGGAGAAGGTCGGTGCATAGCAGAGTGCACACAAAACACTGTGTTTTGCTGGATTGGGTCTTTTGTATAGTCGTTGAGTCAAGATTTTGCTCTAAATTAATAGTTAATGGTGGCAGTTACTATTTGAAGTCATGTTGGAAAAGTGAAGGTCAAAGGTTGATAAATTATTGAAGCATCTTTCCACTCCCCAGGAAAAGCGGAGGGAAACGGTAAAGTGACTATGGGAAAGTGAAAGGAAAGGGTTTACCTAACGAAAATGTGCCTTTGCCTCCACTGCTCTCGAATACGAGCCCGTTCTTCAGGACTCCCAAAATGAGACATGAGAAGAAATTCATGAGAGAGTGAATTTTAGATAGGTACGTATACGTCGGTTGGGCGCTGAGGCTTATTCATGGCTCAATGAGTGTAACATGAACATGCACATTTGGGGAACGAACATGAGTTACTCTGCATACATAACAAAAACAGTAACTTTTACAGAGGTCGTGCTCAATGAAAGCTGTGTTAGGGAATGGGATCAGGTGGTTTGCTTTTCATCATTGTTGCACGAAAAATATTAGCACAAGTACAAAAACCATTTTTCACTCCACTGGCTGCGAACAATTTAGTGAGTGAAGTATAAATCATTACATACAAGACTTGCATTACAAATCCCTTCACTGAAGCGGAATTTTATGCACCCTTTTTGGAATCTATGAACAAAATGATTTTTTGATTGAAACCTGCTATTACTCATGGGTGGAAGAACTTACATTGGTAGATTTTATTGGTGAAATATCAAACTGGTCTGATATGACTTTTGAGGCTCCTTCATTTGCACACGATAGTGTGGTACTAGTCATAGTACAACTAGCTTAAGGTTTAATAAATAAAAATTCCGTATACTGTTGTAAATTATAAAAGTCAACCTGGAATCATTTATATTCGATTTCAATGTCGTGATTTCCCTTAAATCAGTTTTATTCTAGTCTCAGATCATACATTAAGGGATGTTTGCAATGGTGTTGCAACGGCCCCCTGTTGGATCCACCCAAAAACAGTCGGTCTTTGTTCAAATAATCAATTTAAGCGTTAAGTTACGAAACATTCCGATAAAAAGCACGGAAAACCAATTCCATGATCCCGTCGGCAAATTCACTCACTGACTCAAAGAGGGCGGCTGTGAAGAGAAAGCAGTGAGAGCAAAAGTGAACTATGAAGAAAGCAGCAAACGATAACTCGTGCGTCGCATGAGTACGTGCACAACATTTTCATTGCAAGGCATCCCTGCTCTGCATTTCCATGCTCTAGGCAAAGATAGCTCTTGTAAAAATTTATTATTTTTGGCAGCTCTGAAAGTTCGTTTTTACTCTTTTCTCATCGTCCCTAGCAAAAGGTTACAGGGCCACATTTAATGAAGGAGAAATTTTTCAGTGAAATGTGAACCCTCGAGCGTGAAAAGTATTGGTTCGACTACTTCTCGAGAACTTCAGCTATGTGCTCATTTCGATGACATTTTGAGTATTGGAAGGAAAATTTTATTTAGGTTGTATCCATTCCGCTTGAAACTACACAAGTGAAAAGACTTCCTGGTTGAGCTGGGGTGGGTTAGCATTTTTCACAATCCTTACCGAACCAGTTTGACCAGTGTCGTTTGAAGAACTACAAAATGAGCATTTTTGTGTCGTTACCACTTACATTAATGCAATTCACGTAGCTTCTGGTCAGTTAACTTCGTTTTGTACCACGGACGTTTTAGTTTTTGGAGAGGATTTATGAGAAAAATCAATATAGAGACTTGAGCTCTCTAGTTTTTACAATGCTGGCCGTGGCACCTCCAACTTAGGAGGGAAAAAATGTGTGCCAGAGCATTTTTAAACATTTACTGAAATAGCACAAGAATAAATTTGCAACACACTTTCTTACACTCCCCTCATCATCACACAATCGATGAAAGCTGGCAAACAACCAAGGCTAAAGGCTTGAAAAGCTTTGAAACAAAGGAGGAAGAATAAATGAAAAACCTCAACTTTCTCCTTGCTCAGTCAAGTACAAAAATTGAGAAATGGTGAGTGACTCCCCAGACTGATGAAAACGTATGGGAAACTGGAAAAAAGAAAGGTATACTTAGTAAGCAACCATTCTACCACTTCATTCAAAGCATACTATTCAACAAATGTGTATTGTTCAAATTCTAAAAGAGTATTGTGGCTCGTGTATTATTACCCAGTTGATTTTTATTATTATTATTTTATGAATATTTGTGTGTAAAATGTTCCAACATTCTTATTATGTTGCTGTAGCCAGCCACTCATTTTTTTAAAAGTATGTCTGCAGTCAATGGTCCATACAAATTGAAATTCTTTCCTGGTGCTCACATTCTACACGTTTCCCTAGAGCTTTATTTGGATGGCAGGTTGTCAAAAAATATCTGTCATGTATTGCCGCAAATTACTGGTTCCATTCCACGAGAAGTTCCATGCCCATACAAAAATATTGCTGAAACAATAAATAAACACGGTGGCAACTGTCATTGGTCGCTCAGAGTAATATACTTCGGTCCATTTCCCGACGTATCTAGTCTAGTCGCATTTTTGGCACAAATGCTGCTACAGCCAACGTGATAGATTGAGTTGATTGGCAATGATGGAGGAGGTTTAATTGTCTAGATGAGTAATCAATCGCCTGGTTGATAACGAATGCTCAGGTGGAACAAAATTAATAGATGACACTTATGAGACACTTCGATTTTATTAATTAGAAATCACAATTTCAATACGAATGCTTTTTAAATAATGGTTGACAGCTTGAACGAATATTGTTAAATGTGTGGGTCGTCCTGTAATCAATCACTTTTTGTAGTGTCTTGCAGTGTCATGATGTGGTGATGACAACTTACCAAGTTTTGCACTATCTATCCCTATCAGACTGTCGTCACTCTTCATTGTTATAATCGTTTCTTACCTACCCTACCAACAATTATACTTAGGAGTCATTAAACATCAAATATTTTAGTGCACACAAGTGGCAACTATCTAAACTTTAACATTTTTACCCACCCATCCCACTAGACTTCCCAAGTAATGTGATGTCGTATGTTTTGTTCGCATCTGACATTCAGTGATTTAGGGCTGAGTGAGGCAGGAAAGGTCCATGGCTGGGAAACACTAGACACTACCCATCTCAGCCGAAGAAAAAGTGAGCATCAACCACAAGTGTTCACCAAATCACGTTCGCACCCATAAATCTTTCATTGTTGGCCGACATTTACATAAAATGCGGTCACAATGAGGGTTCGCGTATAGCTTGGGGTTGCAATAATTTTGCTACTTTCATGCAAAAACTTTGAATTTTCAGCAGATGTCACGAAAATAGTTTTCACAATATAGTGTGTACCAAAGCAAAAGGAACATGTGTTGCAAATTGTATCAGGCAAAGCAGCCACCTTGTAGTGGAGAGTAAAACCTTTGCCATTTTCTTAAGTTTGCAATTTTGCATATATTATTATTATAATAGCAAACATTTCGATTATTAAACAAGTGAAAAAAAAACATGGAAGCAATATCTGAACGGAAATTGAGTTTGATATTTTTGCTATTGACAGCGGAAAGAAGAGAAAGTTACACAATCTTGATAAAATGATGTGTACTTTTCTCAAGAGGAAATATAAACACAGATAAATTGAAGAATATCTTCCCTTGTCCACTTATATCAGGTTTGCAATACCAACCACCAGAACAACAATAATATGATGCTTGAAGGCCACCAGTTCGTATTTTCTTAATGTAACAAAATATTTGGTGGTATGGTGTAGTTGATTGTGCATCAGTGGAGAAACCATTTTTTTTATCGTGAACCCATTTTCGAAAAAACAACAGCATGAAATAATGCTTCACCATTTCATGGGTACACAAAAGGTCAGCGAGAAATCCAGAGCATTTTTGTGTGGAGCTGGGCTTGTATTGGAATGTACATTTCACCGCACACGGGTTTGCCTGAAACACACGGTTAAGTTCACGCTTCACTTGATACCCTCGCATGAAAGAGCCTGACCTTGATCCCCACTAAAACATGCATTTCTGTATTAGACGAAAAAAGATTGAGAAAAATGGAGGAGAAAGCAGGCTGAGCTGGGTCTTGGGGTTCCAGAAATTATTATCCAACACAACTCAACTCATATTTGCTCAGTTTGACTTATTTTTTTCTCGCTCTAATATTTTTACGTAGCAGACCATTCTCATCACACTAGATTCAGTGACACGAACAAGTAAAGCCCATAATAAGATATTTTATCCTCTTCAAGAAACTCAATGACTCATTTCACATGCTTACATGTCACATTACCAGCAAATACAACATAAGCCACAGACTGCTATTCCAAAAACATTTCTCACTCAACCACATCCACATGTCTTTAACTCAACTCACTGACTCAAAGTTGCTTGTTATATTATGTGGAGGCATATGCAAGTTTTCCTCTTAACAGTTTCTCCACCAAACTTCACAACTCAACATAACAATTTTTTTAGTTTACTGATAAAAGGAATCGTTCAATTCGAAAACGAAAATTCTTATCGGAAACCTGAGTAAATTAGCAACATTCAGATAACTTGATCAAATAAATTAAAAAAATATTTCTTACCTTTTGATCTTTTTTAACAGTGGCGTTCACAAGTTGATGCAAATAAACTACAATTTTAAGCTAAAATCATTTTGTAGCTGACATTGTCAGATACTTTGGTATTGAAAAGGTTAAAACTCAATATACTGGATCATATCATGTCGTTCTGAGTGCTTCTTGAGAGCACATCTTGAGTCGATCATTTTGATTGGAAAGATAGGCAATCCTCCGTTCGCCTCCCTCCTTCGGCTTAAGTATTTACTCGATGAAGATGATGATAATGATTCCAGGGTGTTGACAGGATGAAGAGCTTACGAAACAAAAAGCTAGGACGAGACCTCTTTGGTCAGATTATTACTCAAGATTCACATGAATGGGTGCACATTTTAATTTGCCATGTTGAAAACTGTCGAGCTCTATATTGCATAATAGTCTTACGAGCTGTGGCTAAAAGTGGTGTAGTCAAAAGAGCCTTTGTGTTTATTGAGCTTGAATATACATATTGAAGGTGAGCCATAAGGAAAATATGGTGTAAAATATTGGATTTTTCACACGCATTACGAATAATAACGGTTTTTCTCTGACGGAAGGATGAAAAAGGGGAATTGGTAATGCGATGGTAGTAGAACTTCTAAGCGTCAGGGATTGAGCATCAAGTCACACTACATTTTTATTGTGTGACCTTGGTGACATATTACATGACATATAAATTTGGTCCGGATAAGGCCTCGCCTGGAAAAGGGAGAGCTGAGCATGAAATGTCATACTACATTTATCTTGAAAGTGGTAACATGTATGGAAAGAATCGAATGGCACGAGAACAACTGTCAGCTTTCCAAAAAGAAAATACCCTTCAGGTTAAGATAAATACAAAGGCTCTCTTCCACTTCCAAGAGTCTGGCCGGGTTGGCGTTAGTACAATGCGTCTCTGAATTCCTTCAGTCAAGTCAGCCCATATCAGTATTGGTTACGTTGTAGATACAAATCCAAATTGCTAGCTCCCAGCGTTATCCCTTGTTTGAATGTGAATGTCATCCGTTCCGTTGAGCCAAAGCTGGCGAATTGTCTTGTGTTTGCAGAAATCTGACTCTCTATTTACCAAAAGTTTTAGATGTCAAAACGAGCAAAACTCTATGGTTGAGCTTCTCAATAGCTCCCAAATCTGAAAATTTTAATAATTATTCTGAATAGGGCTGAAAAGCGGCCGGATATCCAGTATTCACAAAGGTGATAAGTTAGATGACTACTGCCAAGGTGGTGTGAAGCTCGATAGTGGCTGTCATGTATGATTTTACATATATCCATTTCATCCGCTGCTTTGACCTTGTACGTGGGCTGACTAAAAAATTCAACGGAAGATCCTCTCTCTCCTTTTCCCTTGATGGTTTCATGTATATTTTATGTATTTAAGAAGTTATCATATGGCCTAATATCTTTCTAAAATCTACCATAAGTAGATATGGGGTAATCTCTTATAAATCGACTTTTTCTCAGCACCATCCGACTCTGAAAGCAACATCGTGACGGGTGAAACCCAAAATGTAGTATCCTGGCGGAGGATACTAAAGGAATTTTCTTTGCTCTTCTTTAGCAGATCAGACAAAGCCGAAATCTGGGACTACTGTCACAATTTTTGTGTGTCATAGTCACAGCAATCTACGCAGAAAACCAAGTATTTGACGAAGAAAGCACTGGTACAGCTCAGCTATTTTCTTTTTCCTCTCTTTTCTTTATCATCGTCATCGTGCTTTTTTTCTAGAGCGCACATATCCGTCCTCCCAGCTCAACAACAACACTGTATCCAGCTCAAGCACGAAGCTTTTTCCTCTTGTATATTATTTATTACATATTACGTATAGCCTTCCTTTTTCTTGGAGAGAAAAATAAAGTAATTTCGAATGACGAAAAGCCACATGAAAAGATGTGAAGGTTTCTTTGAAGATGTCATGCTGCACGAGAAAGTCAATACGGTAGGATATCTTTCATTTCCGTTAAAATATCTTTCATTATTGACAGAGAGATGTTGAGCGCGTGGTGAAGAGTACTACTATCCTCCCGATTTAAATTTACCTAGATCCGCCTTCGTTATGCATTATGGATGGGTGCATGTGTGTGTGTCTTCAATGGAAAGAAATCAAGACGAGTTCAACATTCTTCTTTTCAAGTTATCGTCCCAAAAAGTTGAATTTGATTCAGAGTGACTGGCAAGAAATTTCCGTCACACGAGCGGATAGTGACGCTGTCTATATTGTGTGGTTGCTATAACATATACGTAGAATACATTGACGTGAGTGCTACCTTTTCCGAAGAAAGCATACTTTTAATTTCACAATTTATACGCAGCCGTGCTCATTTTACTCGAGATGAACCTAACTCGGTCAAGGATAATGTGTCAAACGCTTGCCTTGCAGAAAGGAAAAAGTGTAACCAAGAAGCGTGAACCAAGATTTATTGTCTTTGCCATCTGAACCATCCTCATATTGGCCAGCTTCTTCTCCAGGTGGTGTGGTGTGGTCGGCTAAACTCTGTAGGTAGCATAATGTCATGAAGGAACAGGAACTCTTTAAGCAAAAGTCGCTAATTATTCCTCAGAGATCACAAAGGCAAGACGGTATCTACAGATTTATACAATCAAAGCTACCAACTTCTAAAACTTAAAATGCAAATAAAAAACTAGTTTAAAAGATGCTCATTAATCATTTTCCATATCTCCATTGGATTTCCGCCTCCCTTTGATCCAATGTTCGATCCGGAAGATCACAAGCAAAAGTTTGGAAATGAGTAAATGCATATTATGTGTTTTCAAGAGTATTCTTTCAAGTTTTACTGTTGCCTTCAAATGTATTCGCTCCACTTACAATATAGGAATCGTGTTGTTGCTGCTGCCATGCCACTATATTTATATATTGATGTTTTGGAAAGGCTGAAACTGAGATTATGATTAGTTACAAGGGAAATCTAATTCTCTTTTATCTGGCTTGATAGATTTATTCATTTCTTGTTTGTACATAATTCCTCCATTATTGAGAACGGATACTGCTAAAATGTCGCTTGTCTTGCTGAAAATCGTTGGTTGAATTGTGTGCCATGAGCATAACTCTGCCATGATTTTTATGTTCTTCGGCTTCCCACCCCATGCTGAGCGTTTGGCCTTGGTTTGCATTTGCATCATACATTTTCCAGGTAGAAGCAGCCAGTCAGTCGATAAAATAACAATAATATGGAGCATTAATAAATCTTCAAGATTAAACTCAACTTACTTAATATTGCATAACTAAAACCATCTTGAGCACGACAACATCATATATTTTTATTAAATACATTACTCAACTAGCAGAAGGACGTTTCATTTTAAGAAAACTTTACCTCAAGCATTTGACAAGCGCCATCAGCCGAGAGTCTGAATACAGAGGTTGATTACGCATTTTGATAAGTACAATCATCCTTCTGATTGAAGGCATTTGAATGAAATGAGTTTGTCTCTCCGTTTTAGCATTTATTTATTAAGGTGGCTTCAGCTCAGTTTTTCGATATTGCTTGTCATCATTACCACTTCTCCGTCATCCTTTGTGACAGCCATTAGTCGATCTCATTATTATTATTATATTCATTCAGCAGCCAAGAACGTCACGGAAGAGATGACAAAGTTTGTACTAGATATTTTCTTTCCGTCACATTATTAAGTGGTGCAGCCACTTTATAAGAATCACTTTGTCTGTCACTAAACTTTTACGTTCCACGTACGTAATTTCTGCATATTTCTCTGTACGTTGTAATAAAATTTCACGTTGCCCCCATTCCAAACCGCGCAATTTAAAAGTGCTATAATCGTTTGTTGAAAATCACAATCTACAATAGTAAATGGGAAGTGGAGGAGGATAAGCGCTAATTGAGGAGGAGGAAAATAGCCACTGAAGTAAGATAACAGTTAATTGGCGACGATGAAAGATATTCAACCAGGATTAGACATGATTAACGAGATTAAGATATTGCAGTATAACAATTTATAACAAGAGGTTTTTATTTATCGGGACCTGACGGCGGACACAGAACCGTTTTCCTACTTCGGTCTTATAATTTTTGCTGTGTTTAAATAGACGTTGCTTTTCTCGTTTAAACAAACCTTTGTGTTATCATTTACTGTCAATTCAACAATAAGTTTTGAAAAATTGACGGCATTTTTTCGCGGGTGCGGCTATATCTGAGTAGTTATATGGTTCCAACTTAAGTCTCAGATTACCATCGCTAATACTATGCTTCAACTTTCCATCATTTACGTTCTGCTTAAACGTTTCCAAACCTCTAATGCGCCACTTCTTTCCACCGAGTTTGCCGGGTTTATTAGACTACGCATCAATGAGCCTGGATGATTGGAAAGATTGTCTGAAATGGAGGGAATATTTGTACACAAGAGCGGTAGCACGAAGTTTCCTGTTTTCCTTCTTTACCCACCAGTAAATCATTGAACAAGTAGCAAAATTATTCTTCTGGGGCAATGAGAGGAATTCAGATTTTCAAGGACTTTGTGTATGCATAAATAATATGATGCAATTAATCATAAAAGCTCTCCAAACCTTATGTGTGTGTGGAAGGAGCTCTACTCAAGCAACCTTTAACCTTTTGAAGAGTAATCTTAACTGAGATATTTGCCCTTCGTTGATTTAGACTTAGTAAAGCGTGAGCATTAAAATAATATGATTCGAGTCTGCTTCCTTGCTCGCGCTAATGAAACCTTGACTGGCGAATAACAAAATAAAGATACGAATTTAATGTAGAATTAGGGACACGCACCAATTTCCTTGTCACCACCAGTGCTTTGTGACTAACATGGAGTAATGAAAACTCAAGAAATCCAAAATTGAGAGGTTTCCTCCCGTCAAATTTATTATTCTGAAGGGAACATGGCATTGAAATACACGTGTGTGTAATGAGACACTCTCATTGTGAACAACAAAAGGAGTTTAGTGCTTGCAATAAAAATTAGTAATCGTTCCCAGCAAGTTTTTGCACGGGTAGGCCTTAAAAACTTTTCTTTGTTTACGGCTCCCATCATCCTTCCCTAATTCTTGGAGAAGCTGAAAAGGAATATCCAGTCGTATCCACATCAGTTGTATTCAGGGAAGATTTGAGTGCAATGAATGAATGAGTGAATAACATAACCAACGTTTGGATCTAGCCAAGCGTTCAACTGATAATGATTGATAGTTTTAGAAGGGATATAGATTATTAGGCAGTAAGTAATATAATTCTTTCGACTCACCCATCATGAGCGGCCTAACTAAACGACAAGGTCTGCACATTTTTAGCAAAAGTTTCCAACTAACAGAGATCCCACTCACACAAAACTCATCTAGTGAAAGAAAAGGAAGAAAGGAGCTCGGAGGAGGATACAAAGTTTTGGCGTTTATATACGAGGAAACAGCATTATTAAGAAGACAGCCCAAATTTTGTTTGTGTCAGTCATAAGTCAAAAGAAGAAAAGTAAGTATGATGCTTCATGCTGGGGAAAGTTGAAAACGTGCCTCAATTCCACCAGTATTATTTGGATAACGGTTCTGCTTGTCTCTTCTCCTTCGTCTCGGCCATTTTACCACCTCTCGATTTACAAACTTCCGTGGAGAATCTTTGTCTTGGTTGGGTATAGCTTTGGCTTTGTAGCTTCTTTGAAGGAGACCCCATGAGCACCATTGTGGATGATCAGGAGAAAGATACATTTCAAGTTACGACACTCTCATTAAATAACAGTAGTCTTAGATGCTAATCTAACGAAAATTAATATATCTGCAACTCATAACCGACGAATTGCTAGCTTGCGGTGCTATTTTCCAGTATGTATGTCATTCTGAAAGGATTGGTTTGGAGTATCTATCTCCAACTTTAACGAAGGAAGCAAGGAATAGCCCGAAATAATCGTGACTCTCTTATGATCTGTATAATCGTGAGTGGTATGGTTGAACGTAGCGTTATACGTGTAGCACTTGGGTTTTTTCCTTTTGAATGTTGACTCAAGGCAAAATATATTTATGTTGGTGTTGAATAAAGATACTTGCCCTATTTAACGATTGGCATGCACTAGAAAATCCCATGGGATATATTCTTATTCTTTCCACTCACAATGTGCCAACTACTATGTGTGAATACTAAGGCTAATGTGCAAATTTAAAGAAAGTGAAACTAATGAAGGTGCGGTTTCATGCATGCCGAAATAAAAATCAGTATTCCGAAAAAGGGAGAAATAAAGGGGAGGAGACATTAAGTCTGGATTTTTTGAAACTGCAGCAGTATCAACTTTATTGCTTTCATTAAATCCATGAGAAACGCGTACTATTGCTATTATGTACATAGGCATTTTGGGAAGAGATTTGAGTTCCCAAAAGTTGCACCAAAAGACGTAGTGTTGGTGGCTAGAAAACTGCTTGGTCTTGAGCCGCTCGGGATGAATGACTGGAAATCAGAGGAGTTGTATAACAATTGCCAACAAAAACCATATAAATTTTACACCGAGGATTATTTTCATTCCTCTTTGGCCAACGCCTGGGTTACGAGATGCTCAGCATTCAGAGGTGCTTATTACTCGGGTATTGAGATTTCTTCTTCAGCAGTATAACCGTTGACCGCAGCAGCAGCAGTAGTAGTAGTTAGAGGGGGAAGGAGGAGTGCAATAACGGAGATTAATCGAGAACGACAGCTTTCATGTGGGACTGATTAATCTATCAGAGGCTTATAGATTATATGGTATCGTGTCTGGGCAGATGGGATTCGAGCTCACAGTCATCTCCCGCTCCTCTAAAACCATGATAATGCTAAAGAGAAAGTACTTTTGAGAGAAAGTAAGTGAATGAATGAAGGTACATTCCATTACTTTGGCTGTGTATGCTTGTAGGTATAGCTCAAAATGCCTTGAACGTCGTCTCAACTGAAATATGGTTCCTTAGTTGCACTTTCCCCATTTCGGTAGTGTGTGTGTGTGCTTGTGCGTTCTCTTATTTCTATCTAGGTGAAATATGTGTTTAAGTAGGAAAGCAAGTAGAAAGACGAAGCTGTCAGGAGACGTGGACAATGATAAAGAGACATTTTCAGAGCCTTTAGCCATAGGCAAAAGAGAGTGAGAGAGCTTCTCGTATGTTTGACACCGAGTTTGGGGAAAACCATACTTTTATTGAAGGAAAGTCTGCTCAACCATTAAGCGTAAAAATGGAGCAGACTCTATGAACACCGGGGCTATATTTTCGCATAAAATTGAGAGACAATTTATGTGCTCCTAAAGATCTGGGAATCTACGAGTGATCCGGGATCTCCGGATCTACTTGCATGAGCATGAGCTCGCTTTCTCAATGACTGCCTTAGAATAATCACATCAAATTACATGAAAGGGAATGGAGAAAGGATTTTGAATAATTGAAAACATTAATAATGGACGGGATAATTTATGAACCTGCTCTTGACTCCTTTGATATCGGACTCAATAGAAAAACAATCACAATGCGTTATCGGGAATATACAGTTTTAATGGAACTGGTCAGTGATGTTTGTCACTGATCAAGGCTGTAATGGGGATAATGCTTCTGCCTCCCAACTCACAGAGTTCAATGTTCACTCACGGTGAAATGAAACAGTCAATAGAAGGTAGAAAGTTGGTAAGGCAGTGACAAGACAATTCACACAGCCCCCAGCTCTCAACCTAGATAACATTTGTACTTTGCTCCTGAAGCGGAAAACACACTCACTACGCGAGAACTAACATGGTTTTTTAAAGTGGGCAGCGCAGTGTTTTGAGATTGGATGAGAGAAAATCCATTTCTATTGCAAGTAGTGCAGCCCCTCGTCCACGCTTCTTTCACCTTGAAATGTACATAGCGGATTTGGAGCAATTATTGTGCTCAACTGCTCCGAGCAAGTACTAATTATGGGGAACGTGTTAAAAATAACAATTTCGTCAACTCAAATACCTCATTGAAATTCTGTTCCTTTATACATGAAACCCTTTCTGCTCCATCATTTTATGGGATCCCAGTAAAATGCAAAACTTTGGCGAATTTTAAATGAAATATTGATTCAAGTTGACATGACGTAAGAAGGCTCCCTGCTGATGCACTGTCACGTACACATCCAAAACCTATACAAACTATATTACACTCAAACTTTATTCGTTTTTTGTTTGTTCAACATTGACTTCTTTATTATTTTGTTTTAATGATTTTCCCGGATTTTTGGTACACTCCCCTTGGTATTAAATAATGCATAACAAAAGTCGACAAGAAGTTTGCAAAATCTAGTGGCCAAACCATCTGGGTAAAATGAAACAAAAAAACATGGCTCGTCCATGTTCGCATATTTTGGAGGATAAATGTGTGGAAGCTCTCACAGACTCTGTCTTCAAAGATTGATTTGGAAAGGTTAACCTTGAAGCGTTGATGGGGTAGATTGATTACATAACAAAAGTTGACATGCATATCAGCACGAGCTCTGGATCCACTTATTTGAATGAATGAAGTATAAATTTTTCTCAGCTCATGAGTGCATGCATGTGTGTTGCAGTTCCCCTTGGTTTCAGTCGAGTTACTCTTACCCACTTTAAGGTTTACAACATCAAAGTTTCTAGCTGATAAGTATGCTCACGTCTTTGGTAAGAGATTCTTCTTTGTTGTGTTTTAATTCAAACTTCATGGGGTATGTCTGTGGAATGATTCACTACCCAAAATCTCTCAGATAAGAGCTTAGTTTAGAAGAAATATACACTATAATGAGAGAATTCTATCTTAAGTGAATGACGAGAGATCTTTCAGAAGTAATGAAATTTCACGAAAGTACGAAAATAATATGATCTTCATCCCAACTCAACTTGTTCAGCAATTTTCCTCCAGTGTAAGTTGCCTTTTATTTGGTAACTCTGTGAAAATTATGTAAAGAAAGAAATTGCTATTCCGTGTTTCTCTTTCAATTTTTCCTATAGAGCAACAAAAAAAACTTTCATTTTATGTATACCTTTCCGGTATCCCCTCACAAGTTGTAAATTACAGTATAAACATATACACCAGAGAAAAACACGAAAAATTCTGAACCAGCTGCAACGACTCAACTTCCTATATAAAGTACTTATGGCTGTTTGTGAGTCCCTACCTATGTGTGTAGAGATTTGGTGAGTTTTCCTGCCGTTAAGATAGCTGCGAGGTTTGGCTTTACTGAGAACTCTCTAGTTGGTCCTTTTTCCTGTTCAGAGAATGAAGAAAAACTGTTGAGTTGGAGCTCTGTATGGGGGCCATCATCTGAAAGGGCATGTTGGACTACGTGAGCATATGCTCTGAATATATGCCATTGCTACTTGGTCGTCGCAATTCGCATGTAGAGTAAGTAGTTTTGAGAGTTATGCGAGGATGGATGGAGTACATCCCATGCATTTATGCATAGTAGCACTTATTATGATAAATATATTTCAATCAAGCTGTCCCCTATGCAGATGGGAAAAAGTAAAATATGAAGAGTCTCATTTTGTACCGTGACGGTGCACTCGGGCGGGGATGGGAATGGTGAAAAGGAGAAAGTGAATGGGGAGTACAAAGACCGTTTTGCATTCCATTTTTAAGGTATTCTTCTCGCAATCTTGCAATAAGGTTGGTTGGTTTGTGTAGTGCGGACTCCGTTCCATACAAGCACAATGAGTTAAGGAGATGTGAGATGCGGGAACCGATGCGAACTGATCCCGGGCTTGTTACCGCAGTGAAACAAAGAATGAGTCAGGGACAGAATAGCTAAGCGGGAACCAAAGCAACTCAACTTAAGTAGGTAAGGGGACTAGTGTGCTTCGGTGGGCATGGGTCACACGACGGAATAAGAATTGAAGGGAAAATAACCCAGCAGCTAAGTACATTAGAGGAGTCGGGCTAGCTTTGTTTTTCTGAGCGCGTACTTCTTACCAATTCCATCATGGCACCAGAGAGACAACCATATTTTCTTATTGACTTTGTTTTATATCCCAGCCAGCTACGTGCACTAACTAATCATATCAATTTGAATGTGTAATTTCGCTTGTCTTTCCAAACAGAAGGGAATTCAATTTTCTAAAATTGTCTAACCAACTTCTTTATAAACTCTAAAAGCGTTCCGCCAATCCAATTTTTCACTTAGCATCTGGAGGCGAAAGTTGCCATTTTTTTTAAAGAAAAAATCACCGGGCAACTGAGTAAACGGGAGCGGGACATGCGATCGGCAGAATTATGTGATCTGGAGCCTGCCTACAATATATTGTTTCATATAAACTAAACCGGGTCCTTCTCAGCAGTCGGCTCAAAAGCAATTGTTGAGAATGTCCCAGCATTCTCTACTTCCTGAAGGATGTATGCATGCGTAATTTTATGGAAGCTCCCTTCAAAGCCAAGTAGAAGATGCAGTAAGTTAGGTCAGAAATAAAAGTACTTAGCTTTGCTTCTTGAGGTTTTTTACTGCTCCTCTCCTCTAGCTGCGATGTGATCATCAAAGGAGAAAGTTGTGAAAGTGGAAAGAGCATGTAATGGGCATCCGAAAACTACACACTTGTTTCCATATCCACACTTTTTCTTACTCCGTTCCCAATCCCTACCCCCTACAGTATATAATATTCTAGTTGGAGTATTTGCCATCCCGTGTTTTGGCCCTGTTTATATATCCGTGGAGCAAACAAAGGTTGGGCTGTTGAACATCGCATTACCAACTGCACCTAAACAGGAGGGGCATCATACCTCGTGTTGTGAGTGTGGAACGTTGTATCCCTCTCTCTCTCTCTAATTCAGGTATCTAAACATGAAGAATGTGGTGGCTTGTTTTCAACACTCCAAGGTCCATCCATTACTTTTTATTTCCACAACTCTTGCTACATTCTTTTTGTTGCCAAAATACTTTTTCTATGAATATCTAGGTAGAAATTCCAAGCCTAGAAACACATGTCGGTGGGTTGCTTGTATCAAAAGGATAAGAAAATGTGGGACACTAATTTAAAAGAGAACAAGGGAAAAAACTCTGTCCTGTTGTTCGACTCAATGTGGTTAGCACAGAGGGGAAAGAACAACGGGTTGTTAATGTAAAAATGAAAACAGCCATTAAAGGTATCTTGTAATTTGAGGTTCTCTAAACACGCCACAGATTGACATGCCATTTCAAGTGCGCTTCAACAAAACCCACAAAAAAAAATCTCATGAGAGTCTAAAAAACGAGAGTGCTGAACAAGTGTGGAGATATGAGGCGCATATAATTTGCACACTCTTGGACGAAAATGTAAATGATGCTTTTGTGAAAAACAGAGTGTGAGGCGAGCCAGTCGCCGTTTTAGTAGTGGCAGTCTCCCCATATGGAAACACAAAATGGAGACAACCACAACACAAGGTGATGGGCAAAAAACAACGAGTTTATATTATTATGCACAACAACTTGAGCAAAGAGGGAGATGTCCCTCCATATCCAGTTGATGATTATTATGTTGATAGTTATGAGAGCTGGAGTTTGGGATGCAAAATTACATGTTCATACCTAAATATGGATTCTCAACTCTTTATGAGTCTCTTTTGCCAACTAAAACTAAGGAGTTAGATGCTAGCTCTTATTGATTTATTCTTGAAGCAACTACTGAGCCATTATAATAACAGTATTGCTATTATTCCTGCTCCTGTTGTTAGCTCCTGGATATTAAAGCTTCATGGGTAGCGAATAGCGACACAATAATGTCAGCATTTGGGAAAAATAAGTTTGGACTACTGCTGGAAACACCTAGTTTCGTTTGTTGTTTCTTCTCCAAACTACTCCTTTACTACAAGTTACTATATTCTAGATACTACGATAATAGGACTGAGGACTGCGTCTTTTTCAGGTCTCCTCTCATCTCGATAGCCATAGCAGTGCCATATAGCCAACAACAAACCTGCTCCGCTCCTCATAATCAGCAGTGCACACAGAGAAGGAGAGGAGTGGTGGCGGTGGTAACAGAAAATTGTGACAGTAAGACAGCCAACAATAACCAAACAGCCACTATCTTTTGGAAACTTATGGTAGCCACTTTCAGCGTTCCAGCAAGACACACACAAAAACACGCTGGCTCTCTCATACACACAACTTTACTCTCCACATGCATGCATAGACGGAGTTGTAGTGTGAGTAGGGAACCAAACCAGGTTGCTGGTAGAACATGCCTGGAGTGTCTACCACTTTTCTCTCTACCTTTTCAGACCTTATGGAATGATGTTGCTGTGATGGCAATGGGATAAGGGTCCAAAGGAGTGAGGCGAAGAGAATGAGAAAAATGGAAGGAGCAGATGAACTATGAAATTCTTATTTTTTAGCATAACACTAAAGAAGCCATGTTTCCCCAAGACCTTTCTCTGTTTGCAAGCATCTGCCCCACTCTCCTGGCTGGCCTGGCTCTCCGTTTGAGTCCTGGTCTGTGTTAAACCATATTAGGCTCTACTCACACGCTGATACAAGGAGACGGCTCCTATAATCTCTGCTACCCCATCTCGTATTCCCCCTTCCCGATCATGCTATAATGTAATGGTGCTTCCACACCACCTCAGCTCTCTATATAGAGCTCAGGCTTGATTTGCGTGTCGCAACTTTCACTCGCTTCTTTTTGCACGTTGTATTGTGAACTGGTCCGTCTCGACGATGAGGATGATAATACAAGTGAGCAGGCTGGGTGTGCTGCGTACATGGGTGGAAGTGGGATATATGAGTCAACTAGGAATGCAAAAGGATTCCAAACCGGAGTCCTCGCCCTGCTGCTCCGCTTTCCCTGTTCCATCCTGCCAGTTACTCCGTTTGTAGAGTTGAAAGAAAGTGGTGGGTCTTTGTAAGGCAGAGCATCATAGTGATTCTTACCATCATACCAACAAGTAGCAAACTGCATTTTTGCTCTGCTCAGTGTTCCCCTGGCTAGCTTCCAGTAACTATGTCCTACTCCTCTCAAATATTTTGCCGTTCAACCATCCAGCACCGTTTCAAGTGAGCCAACAAACGTAATATTGTTTCACTGTTTTTTATTTTATCAAGCCCCTAATCACATCCTCAACGTTTTTCGCTTCTCCTCTGGAACTATCTCTTGTTTCCTGTATTGAGGAGAGAATAAAGTTGAAAAAGTTTCTCCTTTCTTCTATTTTTTGGTCGGGATTGTGCCAACGAGATTAACAAGTGTTGTAACAACTGTTACACGAACAGCCAAAGAAGGATAAAAGAGAACGAGAGAAAAAAAACGCCCCATGAAATATGTATCTCTCAGTTTAAAGAACAAAATTCAGTGTGCCTCATCAATCTTTCGCTCTTGTTGCTCCAACTAGCTGTCCTCACTCCTTTCTCAGACCTTTGGTCTAAACTACAGAGTCCTAGTTTGAATCCAGTGAGCTCAAGATATTTCTACATGATCTGGCTTGTCCTTCACACCAAACTGCACGAAAGACGAGAAAGAATCTTGAAGTATTTCGTCTCTCAAGTGAAGTTTCATCACGCAATTGGTATTTAACCAGTTCTGCAGGACAAGTTATTTGCTTCTGCTCCTGTGCTTGTTTGTCACTTAGGCCTTGGAGCAAGGATATAGCATGGACATTCCAACTTTTTAATCAGGTTGATTTACTGATTTCATTAACTTTTGGGTAGTAAACAGTGAAGAGTGGATTTTGTCTGTCGAGCTTAGCTCATACAAGACATTCAACCACCCAAAAACCCATTGTACTACTCTGCAAAAGCACGCGAATTTTGTTTAGGATATCAGATCAAGGCGCTCCAGTTGCCACACAACTTCTGCACAACATCAGCAATCCAGGTGTGGGAAGGAGACAAGGCTCACTCGTGGTGAGAGAATTTTTAGGGGGATTGCAATACGAAATACCCGTCAACAACTACCCCACTCTTCAGTGTCAGTTAAATAACCCAGTCCTTCACAATGTTTGGAGGCCTTAAAAGTCACAGTTTGTCCAAGCTGGCCCTCTCGAAATTCCTTTCGCAGAGCATGTAAGAACTTTAATTGTACTCTTGTCAAAAGTTAAGTCTAAAATTGTATCTAATAAACCTAGTCAACTGGAAATAATGTACTACATCAAATATGATATAAAATACTGTAAACATGAGAATTACTGAAGAATTAAGCCTCCGCTCGGTAAACGGTTTTGTGGTAGTCAAACGAGTCAATGAAACATCAACAACACATCTTGTTACACGTTCTTGCAAATACAGCACTCAGTTATTCAACAAGAAATTCTATTACAATTTTTGCAAAGTAGATTAGTATACAAAATCTAATCACAATAATCGGTTATTTGTTGACTCGAGTAATAAAAGCAGGGGATTTTCTGTTAGTTCCTTGAGGAAAAGTGTGCTGCTCCCTTTTGCTACACAATGCCCTGTTTTAGAAAGAATAACGCAAAGTCATTTCTTTTCCCCCCAGATAAATATCTCTATAGACTTTCTTTCACGTTATCCCCCAGTTTTGTAATAATATTGGAAACCAGCCCTGGAATCCATTGTACTACATATCCCCATGTATATTTGATTGAGGATGGATAATATTTCATACATATTTTAACTATGCTTACGCATTGATCCGAAGGATTGCCTTACAAAGTATCCCATTATAATACATATTGATGAAACAGAGCAAGCTGACATGCAGATAATGTAATATATCCCCGTTTTTGTGTGTGGAAGGAATGACTTTTTACATTTTTTTAGCTCTTCCTAACGGGAAGCCATGAAGGAAAGCAGTGGCAGAATGTATGAGTTTATTATGACTCCACCATTACTGACTATAGTGACTATATCATCATCACTTTTCTGGGAAACTTAGATATTCCCTTTACCATACAATAATAATATTATTTCGTCAGAATTAAATTATCCAAGAGTTTGCATTTCTTACTTTATCTCCGGACGATGATGATTGTATTACATTGCTATCACCTTGAAAATAATGTTTTACAAACAAAAGTTGTCAAGTCAGCAAATTATTCTCGTATTATAATATCTGAGTTACTACGCACAAACAATTTCGATAAATACAATATGACTTTCAAAGAGACTGAGAAATGTACTTCGGAGAGAAAGAGCACGGAACTAGTTTTCTTTGGATCAATGTCAGCATTTGATTTCCAGCCTTCAACGATCTTTACAACTTTATTATTATACAATTTTCAAAGCTCAAGGGATATCATCATATCACATGATATATTTCACTAAAGAGTTTGGGATCACCATAAATAATATTGGGAAAGGTATACGATAATATGTTGTGTCTAGCACATTTACGATAGTCTGCTCCGATGATGCTACAACTACGAATGTTTCTTGCATATCTGCGAACCGCCATCAAACTACGGAATTTTTGGATGCGTTAAGGTTGTTGTACTTTTACCAGTTTTATCTTTTGATCTGACATTACAAACCCGAATTCATACCTCATGGCATGCCATAAATGTTGCGAATTTCGTGTTTCCGACGAATTGCTAAGTCAATCTGAAATCAGTGGAACACATCACATCATTTTCTCATATAAGCACCCTCCATTCCACCCTGAATGTTTTATATGATTTGATATGATAGCGTGAAATGTGATGGGTATGAACATATTATAGTGCCTGTGCATTATGGGAAATTTAATATATTTTGCAATCTACAATAAAAAAAGGGTGGTAGGCAGATGAAAGGATTTTTTCTCATGTTCGAGTAGTAAAGTAGTCGTGGAGTAGTTTTAGTTGTAGAAACCATGTCAGTCGGGGTTTCTAAGCTGGCAAAAAATCCGCATGGAGTTGCACATTTACCTACTGTTATATCAAAGTTCAAAGATTTCGTTACTCACTGACATGGTAAACATTATGCAAGCAAGTTTTGTTTATTCTCGTGCTGTACTGAGGAGAGCTGTGCCGTGATGTTTATTGAAAAAGAAAAACAAGAGGGAGTTTCTTTATATGAAAGACGCAGAGAATATTGGTGTGACATGGAGCATAAAATCCTTATGGTAACAAATACACCCAAATAGAAATGTAATGGTGATGTGTGTGGGAAGCTCGCCTTTTTATGAAGGTATGCTTTGAATTGAGTAGTAGGAGCACTTCCATGCCTCATGTTTACAATAAATAATATTTGGTTGCTACTACTTTATCGTATATTAGTTCACGGTAATGTTTATCGTTCAGCCTATAAGAATACGTTGTTGGAGGAGGAACGAGCTATAATATTTAAGTATAACAAGCCACACACACATTCCTCCTTGTGCAGAATCGTAAGAAGTGGTAGTGGCAGAAAGCTAATGGTACGTAGCTCATTTTACCAGCCACAAAAGTGTTTTACCAGCTTTTATAGCATTCATCGTCAGATAATGGGACAAGGAGAAGGGAAGGACTTTCCCTTGGCTTTAGGTTCTAGTAATTTTATGCTGAGAAAAACAACTGTCCTTTGTCTTTTAAAGAAAATGGATAATGCAAAGATGGTAGTTCCAATGAAATGCATTGTCTCTTGTGGTTTTCTCCAGCTCTCACTCAAACTAATCAGAGCTTCCTTTGTAAATGCTTTGGGAGAAAAATGAGGAGCAGCAGCTCAAGTAATGATACCTTCGCATCACAAACACACACATACACGACATTACATTACATTATTTGGAAGTGCACGACGACTGTATTTTAACGAGTTTACCAAGAAACAAGTTTCGCACTCTCCATTCTTTTTGGTTGAATGGGAAAATTGACACAAAAGGGAATGAGCTGATTTCCTGTGACGAACTCTATAGAACTGTGGGATGGCTGCGAAAGTGCTCCAGTCTCCACCATTTTGATATGATAAAAATACGCAGCCATTTTCATTTTACCTCACTCATCCATTGTTTTCTTGCTTTCCCGTTGTCACGTCAAATTCTACAATATCATTTTTTCAAACCTCCTGTGCAAAATTGACATAGTGAATGAATACAATGAATCTTTTACCGAAAGAGCAGCAACATTACCATACCAGCTCAATTTATACAGTATGCACGACTGAGTTATTCCCAGCGCTAGATGCATTCAACCGTAAAGATTAAAGCATGAGACTAATAAGTTTAATGTACTATATTTGTTCACCAACTTTGAGAATTGAGTTGAGCTCCTTTTTACACAGGAATTTTAATGGTTAGCCGAAAGTGTTGACTATGCTTGTAGCGTTTTGTGTCAGTCAGCCAACTCATCTTAATTATGATTAGAGTGGCGACAAGCGTCAAAAGCAGGATTGGAAGGATAAATTAAAAATTGATACATGAATAGCAATAGATGAGCAATTTGGTTTGTACTCTGTTTACACTTGAAGAATGCATTCAATTCTCCAAAATATTACTGGTGTGCTCATTAATTTTTATAGGGACAAACTCAATTTAGTTTCAAGGCTGGCTTATTTTGTCACACGTTTTTTTTGCTTGAATTACGTCTCATCAGCAGGTGTCTCATATTTGTTGAATGAATGCGGAATTTCACAGTAAATTGATGTGGGGTGTTTTCACGGCTTGATTTTTGTTTATTACTTTCTCCCTAATTTTGTTGGACAAAAAATATTAATTTGGATTATTTTTAGAGGAGAAAACAAAAGAAAAAACCGCACATACTCCCCTTTGTAAGTTGGAAAAACCTTACACTAGACCTCCTACCTGACTTCTAAAAACGAGTGAACACTTGCGAAAAAATAATTTACCTAGACATTAAGCACGTAGACTCAGATTTTACTCCTGAGGGAAAGCTATTAATTAGAGGCACAGCGTGAAATGAATACTAAATCTATTGAGAGGGCAGCCAGCCATTGCATTGTTGAGCAGAAATGCTTTTCCAAAGATCAATTTTTTTCGCGTCCTCTTTTAGCCTTTTCAACCAAATTCACAACCATAGTGATAGTGGAGCAAGTGAACAATGAGTTTTTGAGAAGAAGAGAAAGAAAAATAAACCCATATTCAGTTTTATTATTCCGTCCTGACACAAATGCATTAACCACACATCTCATACTCATTCTTCATTCACACACATTTTTTTTTCTTCAACTGAAGCGCATTTCCATTCCCTTCAGACAATGAAACCAACTAATCTCTGTGCAGTTATGCGTGCCTACATATGATATCAATTTCCGCAAGAATTAAACTCCTTTTGGATAGAAATTTTCAAGTAGTTTCAAGTAATGTTGAACCAGCTCGTGAACAGTTCACAATCTGGTGATTTGAAGAGGAGAAGGCGGAAAACAAGAATGAGTAGGAAACTAGCACACTCGAAGCCATTCTTTTAATAGAGAACTCAACAGATTTTTATAGGGTAATATAACTGATCCACGATCCAGGCCAGTCTTTTACTCCTGGGTAATCTCTAGTCTGGTGAGCATTGAAATAACATTGGGTGGAAGCTGCACAGGAGTTAATGACTTGTCGAAAGAAATCGAAATGAAATGGCTGACTGGAGCGTGAATGTCTGGAAACATGTTGGTGGCTCTATATAGTAGATATAGATTATAATCAGGTTTTTTATTAGGCAAATGATAGTAGCGAGAATAAGCCATTTTTTGTCTTCAATCAACGCCTCTCATTAAATTTTTAGCTGGCTAGTGAAAGTACCACACACGCCCCTGTGAACATGTTAGAGTACACTTTCTCCCTGTGTTATATTACGCTACTACCGGACTTTACAGGTGGAAACAAAGAAAATGGATGTTTAATACCCTTTTTATACCTGATGATGTCTCCTTCACATAAATTGTGCTATTTACTAGCATTAAAATCGATTTAAGTTGCAAAATGAAGTTAAAAATTACAACCTTCCTTTTCGATTACAAATTTAATCTACTTGAGATAAAAGAAATATAAAAACGGGAGGGGGTTTTAATCAAAAGGGGGTTGTTACTCGATGTAATAAAAATTCTTACAGCTGAAGATATGCTTTTCGGTTTTTCTACTGATGTACTTTGTTCCAATTCCTAAATGTATAGGGAGAAAGGATACAGGGATCATGAGCATGTTTTTGGATGTGATGTAGTTAAATAGTGAAATCGTGTGATAAAAAATTCCGTGAGAGGTACTTGAGGCCACCCTTTGTAGTTCCTGACATCACTTTCTCTATATAAAAAACATCATGAATACTCCCAAAAAATTTAGCTCTCCTCGCTCCTTTCCCGTCCACAAGAGTTTAGTGTTTTACACCGTCATCCTACACAAGTAAATTACTTTTTACTATTTCTCATCCAGCCTGTCGATTTAAATCTTTTTATCGGTTTTATTTCTATTCTGTATTCCGTAGTTTTCTCCATTTCCACGAGTGCGCTTCGTCTTTATCCTTTGTACTTCTATTGTGAGTGAAAGTAGGAGACGTAACATGTAACAACCAATTTAAGCCATTACAGGCATCAAAATCAGAATAAAGGGTCGTAATTCTTTCCAGCCATGGGTCAGTAGCTACAAATGGTAAAAGGAAATGGAATTGAGGAGAATGGGGAAAAATATATATAAGGAAGATGGCATTGAGTCGAGTCGAATATTGGAGTAGCTGTAGTTATAGTAGCGATAGAATAGAACTACTAGACTATGAATGTTTATCCCAAAGTAGACAAAAAGCTTACAACATGCTCATAGAAAAGAAAAGAGCGTTTATGGCTCTTGTTTCTATTTTGGCAATGGGTAGTATTTTGCCTCATGATTCTCACTGTATTAGTAACTACTTCATTTAGAGACAGTGAGTGAAAGCAAAGGGCTACTACCTACCTACTACCGACCAACGGACAGAAAGGAAATATTAAAAAAGGGGAAAGCAGCAAAATGGTTTCTTTCATGAGTACGTCCTACTAATAACATTACATGCTTACATAAATATATACTTAAGCACTGTATTCATTCCGTTTATATTCTACAAATTGAACGTAATGAACTCATAACTGTTTATAAATAAAAGAATTTTGCTAATGCTCTCTTGTACGTTTCGAAATTAGTTTTTGATGGCTCCTTTTTATCTTCGCACAGCTTGCTCGGCCTTCCGTTCCTTTTCCAGAACGACAAATGAGTGTGCACACAACTCTTGCCGATCTTTATTTCAAAACCATTTCTCGCGTATGAGCTCAAAACTGTAGAGCTGCTGCATTTTATTGTTGACAAAAGTTCCGGTATGGAATGCAACATGCTGTTGCTACTGCTAATATTTTTGGTCCGGTGATCAACAACGCAGTCTAAAATCTCTGGGATTAATTTCCAAAACAGAATTTGACAAATGGGCAACACATGTTGGGAAATAATTATTAGTAGTTTCGCAGTAAGGACTAGACTGCAGACGTTACCTGCATGAATTCAACTTGCATAGGCTCAATAGGAAGGATTATTTGGTTGTGTGATGTGAATAACGATTGTGCTTTTCCAAAACTACTGAACTAAAAAAGGGCAGCAGTTAGCCAAGTATTTTTAATGAATGGAGAAATTTATGGCGTATTGGAAAAGTACTTTTTATATCACCAAAATAATCGCAAAAGCAAACAAGAGAACCTCATAATGATTATAAACTTTTGACTACGGAAAGTAGACATAATAAGCTAACATCAGTGTTGAAAAACTTGCATTGATGGCATTTGATGAAAAATATGTAGTTCTCCAAACTTCTGAAACCCCTCGCTAATTTATTCAGTTGGCATAACATCAAAATTGACTATCAGCCCACCTACTTTTAAAATATTCCATTTAGTTGTAAGCAAAAGTGACGTAAAGTACTTGACAGGCTGAGGCAGAAGTGTGTTGGTGGAAGAAGCTTAGACACTATTAAAGTGTATGAGTAAGGCGTCTTCTCAAGTTAAGAAGCTCAAAGACGAAAAGTAAAATAAAGTGCTTAACAACTTGTTTGATGCTTTTGAATGATGTGGCCCTCCCAGTCCCTGTTCCCTACATGACGTAATGAATGCATGCACTGTTATACTTACACATTCCCAATTTGAGCAAGTTTGTGTTTCCATTCCCACTTCAACTCTAATCTCACAAACAATCATTAAAATAACGTCGACCACTTATCATTTCTCCGAAATAGTGTGCTCCTACTTTCCAAACTGAGTCCCTATTTTTCCTAGCACTGCCACTGAATACCAAGGTTAGATAGGTAGCATCAAAACATGCATGTAGGCCTGTAATTTACTAACCCTCTACAATTTTCATGAATATCATTAATGATTTCCTATCCAGTTTTCTTCCACATTAATAACGAGTCTACGAAGGTCTCCCTGCATTTAATAATATACATGGAGTTCTTTGAAAATGGAATGTAGATGAAACAGAATGTAATAAGTGGATTCAACCTCATCTCCGTTCATGCGACTTCAGCTCTTTAACATTACTCCAACAATTCTCCACTAACTGAGAGAGCTACATCAATAACTTCATTCTTTCTCCACCAACAAACATTCTCAAGTCCCAACTTTGCCTCTTTTGACTTCTTATTTTAAAATACATAGCGTCATCAATTTTACAGACTCATCGTAATGCTAGTAAAAGGAGGCGGAAGTGAAGTCATTTAATGGACCATAATGAAAAAGAAAATTCCAAGCATTTACGTATCTAAAGAAACCCCTTGAATGGTATACATAGGCGTAGAAGAACTGTGGTAGAGTTAAGATTGTAACTTGATTTTACGACCTTAGCAACAAACACTCCCATCGTCTTCATCATTACCAGCGCGATCACAATCTTAGCTGTGATTCTCCAACTTTATTATTATTATCATTATGTTCAGAAAGGTAGGCTAGAGTTGGATAACATACTTAGCATCACCATCACTTTCATAAGTTGTGGCAATTTTTAGAAACTACTTTCTCTCTGGAAGGTTGATAGCCTACTCTCACAAGTAGTTGTAGGTGTGTGTGTGCATTGTCTATTGGAAGGCTGATGCAATCTTACTCCCCATTCGCTTCCATGAAAATGGTAAGGCCAGAAGGAAAAAAATGTATAATGCCATGTATTTTGGGCAGAGTCAGGAAAGTTGCTCAAACTTGACATTTTTTCTCTCTCCTCTTATCTGGATAATGTATTAAGCCCATTTATATATTTGTTGAGGCAAGCACAAAAGCCATTTTCTTCCTTTTTTTGGTGGCAGGTACCTTCCGCCTTTCCAGTGTGTGTGTTTGCTTTGATCCTGAGTTGTAGCAACAGGATGAGGTTTTGTAGACGCCTGTTTATATTTTTTTAAACTGCTAATACATGTGGAAGTAGGTGGTTTTACGTGCTCACTACAGCTACGCAGCATGTGAGAGTGCTGTGCTATGAGCTTCTTAGAATCTGCCAAGTCAGTTTAAATGAAGGAGAAATACATACCAGTTATATATGGTTGTTTGGGAACATAGGTAGATTACATATTTATGTAGATATGTCGCACACAAAAAAGGAGAAAACACCTTTTTTCTATAGTATAGATAATATAAAATGTTTGCTAACAAACTGTTGAGTAGGCTAACGACAGTAATATGTATTCAAATATATGTATTCCCGTTCAGCGGACGGAAGAAGACAAGAAATGAAAGGAAAGTCAAGTCAAGCAACGTTAAAACCATGCTGTTAGAAAATCCCATTGGAGTTGTGTGATTCCAACAGGAATTTATCATGCACATTTGTATTCTGTCCTGCTCATTCTTTTTTTCTGTGTTGTCTACCCATCATGCTTTCCCAGAGAATCTACACGTTTCGTTTCGGTACTGTACATGTACGTGAAACCCTCTTATGCAGCATAAAATTCTGTGTAATAAGTACAACCACCTTAGATGTCTCCAATTTCTATCAAAGGAAGAGCATTCTCCTTTCCCGACAAGGGGAATGCCATTTCCCTTGACTGATTAGGGAAAGTCGGGCGCAGTTGATAGTCACTCACTCCAATAGTCAGCCAGTTGCCCTCTCCATCTCCTTTGGTCAGCGGAATAAAGCGATTCTGTCAAAGTGCTTGGAGGAAAACACTTATCAGTGGGATGGGAACGGGGGCATTAGCGAAATGGAAAGCTGACGAATTAATAGATTTTAGCAACTCGATAACTTGAGAAACAAGTGGATTGAGAAAGCAACTTGATTGCTGGAAACTAATGTGGGCGCACTACAAATGATTAGGTCTCGTTCCATTCTTATCAGTCACACTGAATCCATCCACGGCGCAAATCAAATGAAAACACGAATTCCTAATGAAATTGGGTGTTACACGCAGTATAAATAAAATAAACAAGATGGGATTGCATAATGTATTGCAACATAAAAGCGCGGTATGCAAGAAACAAGCTGCTTCCGGTAAATTCGTAATTGTAGCTGATAACAACTCAACAAGATAGTTCTGTTGTAAATCATAACTGAGCGGTGAATGAACTACAGAAAAATAGTAGCCAAATTTACTACCTCCAAATGTCAAACCATATTGTAGGATATGAGTGTATATGTGTAATTTTATATTATTAAATATGCTATATAAGAGTTCAGAGACATATTATTATCGATTATGTAATTTAGTGTAATCGCACGTGTCCATTGAAAAATATATTATTTATACTATAGATTTATATCTAGACAAGTTAACACTAATATATTATTTTCTCGATTCTCTTCTATTTATTCATCGGAAAACGGATTCTCTCTCTTAAACGGCGAAAATAATATCTACACTGCAAAAATATCTCACTAATAACTCTCCATTGTTGACTGCTAACACTACTGCTGCTGATACTAATCCTACTAATATTTCTTCTCCTGCTGCTTCACTTGGTACTGCTACAAAAGGGCGCAACTTGAGTAAGAATTGTACATCTCCATTTTATCTCTGTAGCCGTTGTTTCGATGTTGTCACGTCGTTGTGTACATTATGGGTGTTGTTTTCTAAAACAGAAACTTGATGTTTCCTTTTCTCTCTGCTAGTACTTTCGCTATTTATAAAAAATATTATCTAGTTCTACCTTGCTCTTGCTCTCTCTCTCATCTTTTTTAGCTAGCATTGTCTCAAAGTACTTTCTTTTTGTTCCTTCTTTTGTCTTTTGGTGTATTTTTCATGATAAATACGAAGGTAGCAACTAAGTAAGTATGTATAGATAAACCATTGTTCCCAAAATGTAGTATGTCTGGTATGATATATCAAAGTAGGAGGAAGAACCCTAAATTGGTCGCATATTCATACAGCCCGGAATGCATCATTATTCAAGCTTCTTACTAACATGTTCCCAAATCCGACATGCCTTTTGCAGGAAACATTGATAAACTCCTTGGCCCTCCTCCTCACCTGCCACCTGCACTACTATATGTGTTTTTTCTTCCAAACTTTCCCTGAATTTCCCAACAAAAACACTGGTTATGCATCGTAATGGATGAACAGATGGATGGTGATGATGACTAATGATGTAATCACCATCTGCTGGCTTTGTTAGCTAAGCTTTCTATTCTAGATGGATTTTGTAGAGAGGATGAAGCCACTGTTTTTTGTAGCTATCTGCTATTTCTACCACTACTCTACACATAATAGACACATTGAACCTTGAACCTTAATCCCTTTTCTCTGAAAATGAGCCAGATCTCTGTTGGCAAACAAAAGGTAGCATTACATCGTATCGGAGGAGCAAAATACTACACACATCATTACAACCCAACTAAAGCAACGTAAAGAAATGTTTTCTTTCTCAAATGGCAACATGGGATTGCTGATGCTTGTTCCCTATACACATAGTTATGTTATAATTTGCACACCATGTGCGCTTCATTTCCTGTCTGTTGTGCTTTGCTCAAACCAGGAATGGTATTTCAGACTACTATTTCATATTATTGTTTAGCATTTGAATGAGATCCTGCATATAAAAACCAAGAGCTGGGAGAGATAGCTCCCAAAGCGTTATGTTATTCTAGTGGGTTCACTACTGGGTTGACTTGAGGCTGGATTGACTGTGTATTTATGGTTATCACAAGTGAAAGCTTTTGAGATCCGTATGGCTTTCCCTTCCAATTATCATTGCATTCACAATGCTCCCTGCTGATACGATCGAGCAACCGAACAAATAAGCAAAAAAGGTAAAGCAAGAGCAGAGCTTAGGCTCGTTGGTATGCATGTGGTCTCTGTGATAACTTATCTTGCTTTAGCTCTCTTCTTGTCTGTATTCATACCACACACAGATACCCGTATTTATCGAAACTCGAGAAATAACTAGGTTGTTGCTGTGAGAGGTGCTATGCATACACACACAGTGGAGGAAACTGAAGCCCAGCTACAAACTTGTACCACCATAATAATCATCATCATCATCATAGCTTGCTTCAATTTTTTGGTCATATATGATAATCGATATTTATCAGAAATGTAATATAATGGCGGTCTTCTCAATGCTCCAAGCTTATCTGTTATATTAAAGAACAAATGTGTGTAGTTGATACGGCTCTTTCTTGACAGACTTTATTCCTTGCTCTGGGGAAATAAAACATGGTGAAAGTTATAGTAGTTGTAGTAGCAGCTCCAGACAAACAGACAGCTACTCTGTTTGAGTCACTTACCATAATACAAGCTGAACTGTACGTGTTATTGATGCTTTACTCTGTGTGCTTAGTCTACCCCTGAAACCAGCTGTGTTTCCCAATATTATAATAATTATTCCAAGTTCGAATTCTTTAATGAGCATGTCTAAACTCTGCTAAATAAGATACTTCCACTACAACTTGCCACAATAGTAGGAGCAATTCATTCGCATGAGAAAATAAGTAAACTGTACTCTGGGATAAGTAGCTAGCAAATATGTACTTAAGCATTGAATTGCAACTTGTCGATAGCAAACTCTGATAAAGGAGATAAATAATATAAAAGTTGGCCAACGCAATAACAGTTTCAGGTTATCGCACCTTCGGAGCAACTAATGATACATTGGGTTGGTACGTCCACATCATCATTAGTTGGTGAGGTCGATATTACAGTTCCTGAAGATTATACTTAAAAGTTGCACCCTGTATGTATTCCGGGAAGGACTAACGATCGTAGCCACACTCACACTCAAACCTCTCATACTTCTGGGTTTCCTGGGAAATTGTGTCGAATGACAGTCGGCGTTCTAACAGTTTAGGGACAGATAGCTGTCAATGACGGCTTAATTACAATTTGGCCCCAATGCATGTGTCAACCATTTTAGGTGAATTGCGTTGGCCTACGTTTGCGGCAGTTATTTCTGAAGTGGAACAATTAGAGTATTATATAATATGAGAACTTGCATTTCCTCGAGGCTCATAAAAGACATTGTTACACTTTGATATTTGTATATGGACCTAAAAAAGCACAAGGTATTTACCCAATCCATTTATCGACTCATGTTTAGAATGTCGAATTCCAGCGATTAATGCAGAGTTTACATAATACATGAGCATAAGTCCACCACTGAATAGTATGCAGTTGTGCTTATTTTGTTGCGAAAATTTTGTAATGAAAGCTAGAATGACGGCGGTAATGTTGCGTTGGTTTCGTATTGCTGGGCCACTGCATCCCGGAGCTATGAAAGACACTTAATGATGGTGGATGGCAGAAACAAATTTCCGAGAAGCATACTTAGCTTTTGATAGCGTAATAAGTAAATATTGTGAGTTACTTAAGCCACTCTCGCATGAGTTGCCATATATAAAGGTAGTTTTTGCAATGGATAAATATTGTGGTATAAAAAATTAGTTACACATCACATCACCCAGCTGTCTGGTTTTCTCTTGAGTTTGACGCCACCATTGAGCTGTTGCATGACACTGGTTCTCCTCATTAATAAGAGAAAATGGACATTTCATCATGTGGTCTAAGATGCTGCTGCTGCTTGGCTTGATTGATGTCATTTAAGACGATTTGGCAAAGGAGAGGAGCGAGTTGGTTGGTTGGGTTTCTTTATTCAAGGAATGACACAAAGCTCTGACGTTCAGAAGGAGTGCTTTGGCTCAGTGATCGTAATGAGTTGTACTTCTGTCCCATATTACGTGACAAGTGAGTGAGTTATCATAACTAATCGCGGAAATATTTTTTGTGTCAAGGTTGCGCACCCTTTCATGCATCTTTACTTTTCACAGAAAATATACAGTTCATTCTAACCAAGTAACAGGGGCATGTCTTATTCATGTGACGACCTCACGCTGTTGCCTTCATCATACCGTTGATGTCATCATTATTAAGTTCATAAAAATTAATGTTATCGATTACTTTTTCCATCATTTCTCTCTTTGTAACGGGGAGAGTGCTCATTTCCAACTCTTTCCTTGGTATATTTCACAAAGTCGTTGATTTTAAGCGACAAAGTTCTCAACTACAATATATCATGGCATTGTGTGAGCTCCCTGAAAGCTGAAAAGCAACGGGAAAAATTACAAAATGGCAAATCGATATTTGCCAAGCTGCTCAGATCGGAAATCAAATCCCATTTTTACAGGATTAGGGAAAAAATCGTAGACATTTTTTTGCATCTACATTAACTTTGTGAGGATGAAAATGAGCTTTAATGCTTAAAAGGGATTTGAAGGCTCCATCTACACACTCCTTTCCTCTTTTGTGATTCCAGTCCCACATTACATTTGTTCAAAAAGCACAAATTCATTCTGCTCCAACCAATACCTTATCACTGGCCGCATTTGCTCCTCACTGTTCCTTCTCATGGGACTCTGAGACCATGTTGAAATGCACAATTCACATTTTAAAAGCGTGTTGCGTGAAATGCCAAAACTGGTGCAGAACTTTTTAAGACAAGCTAATGCAATTCTTAACATCTGTCACAAAATGAAATTGCACTACATTTCCCAATGTGCAGACTTGAGAAATACCTGACCTGCTGACTTTATCCCAGGATATCTCTTTTAAGTGTGTGCTTGAGCAAACTTATTCCCTCTCCAGTGCCAACGCCAGTTCCAGAAGCAAAAAAGGTGTGAGGTGGTAGGCGACATGTTTACGGGAAAATGCCCCAGATCTCTTAGCTCCGGCTAATCGTAGATGCTTCGCGAGCGTTAAACTGCACAAAATCTTTAGGGCGTGTAGTAAGTCGAGATGGTTTGAAGTATGGAGCATATTTCTACAGTTATGCTCCGTCATTAGGGCCACCGTCATTCTCGCTCACAAGCGTTTTTGTATGATACACGCTCTCCAAGAATGTTATTAATATTAGATATAATTATGTAATTTCAAGACTTGGCCTATTTGCTAAGATGTAATGAGATCCTGTGGCCTTGGAAGAAACGAAATCGGATTTAGTGTGCCTCCTAATGTCAATTTCCGCTTCCTTATAATTTCCCCTATTTAAGTCCGTGGCTATGTGCCCAAAAACTCATGCAATATTTCCAAGTGTATTCTTGGTCGGCTGAAAGCCCAAATGAGCAATCCCATTTTTAGCTCTCAAATTCATTACAATGGATGCGATAAGGCAAAATTAATTAGATGCATCATGAATCTTTAATACAGACGCGAGCACATTTTTCCTTCCTGAGCCCGCTTTACAACTATTCTTGCATCTTAATTTATCTCCAGTCTGCCAACCGAAAATTTTGTACGGCTGTGTTCTCCATTCCTACACATTTTCACTCTGAAAAGCAAAGCCACAGGCTGTCTAACTCGGCCTCCACAATTCGAACAGTTTTGCTGGAAAATTCGTGCTTTTCTAAGAGCCATGTTTTTATACGTGGCTGCCCACATGATATGTGGTTGTTAACAGCTTTAGTTAACCAAGTCTCTTAAAGTGTGATTGTAAAAAAATGGATGTACCTTCGTCTATACTTCCTAAGCCATATAAAATTTTTATGCTATATGACTCATTGTTGTGTGAAGTGTAGGAGAATGAACATAGCATGAGAAAAGCAAATGTACAATGTAAAAAGGGAGCTTCTCTCTGTGCGGGACGCCTTTCACATGGCATTAGGGCTTTACTTGTGGAATCAAGTGAAATCGCAAAAAAATGTCTTTTGTGAGCATTCCCATCACCAACCACGGAGCATCTTCATCGTCGTCGTCATCATCATCATGGTAGACTTCATCATGATCTCCTTCCTTCACAATTTCATACCGTGCTCACATTTCTTTTACTCGGAACAAGTACCAAAGTCCTGGAAGCCAGTCCCGCTGAAACGGATTCTTTTGTAGATATTTTTGCCTTTTCTCATTTTCCTCCTAGTTTCCTTACCTTCTTTCTTCCTTTCCAAGATTTCCTCTGATTCCTTCCACGGGATGGATTATATGAAGAAAGAATGAAGTAGCACAAACGAGTTGAAGAACCATAGACGGATAGAACTTTGTTGACCAAAAACGAAATTGTAAGATGCCATGCTTTATAAGATATAGAGTAGATTCCAAGACATAACTTTGTCCAAACTAAGAATGCACTTGGCCGCCTACATCTGGCATGTCCATCCAAATGTAAAAAGGGCAGCAAGTAGTTCCATTGTTCTGAAAAAAATGACGGTGAAGTATATAATCACTCAGTGAGAGAATGAGAAAATGAAAGATGTTTTCTGAGGAGGAAAAAATAAGATGGATGCCATGAAAAAGGGCTCTCATTCCCTTCTCACTTACCCAAAACTAGGAGAGACCGAGATGGTAATGATGACTATGGGTATGACCTTGCTGACTTCACGAGTTGAGTAAATAAGATCTGTGAGAAGGGAGAGTGAAGTCGTCGTGACTATGCGTATGTATGATGTATTGTGTTTGTGCCCAGCTCACCCGTCATGTTCCACATTTAGGTTGCTGATAGCATAAGCAAAATTGCAGAAAAAAGTGGAAAAGTACAGTTTAGGACAGACAAGACTGGAGGCAGGGGTAAAAAAAGAAGTGAAAGTTGAAGTTGGCCGAGTTGTGGAAGTTATGTGAGGAAAGAAAAAGTGTGTATAGGTTGCTAGCTCATTTTTCTTCTTGTTAGGAATGGTAAAATTCGGCAAGTATGAGACAAGAGCTGTCTGTCCATCAATACGACTTCTTTTCTTCCAATATAATAGCTCCACATGGGACAAGTTACGTCCGTGAGCAAAGATCCTATTTCCTTACTTTTCTCTCTTCCAACTTACATTTTTTATTCGCTGGCCATGCACAAATTTTTTTCCAAGTAAAATGGATATAAAAAAGGGTGGGCATGAAGTGTATAAAAAGTGACTTTTTATCTTATGTAATCTTTCTGGGAAGAACATATATCCATTGTATTTATTCCTACGACTTCTTCACGGATGTCAGGTAGCTTCCCCTCCTTTCCTTGATACTGTTGTTCACTTCGGTAAAATGATAAAAGCAATCGTCATCATGAAGCAGTGTTGAAATTATTATCATTGCTCCCAACCCATTTCCTACAGGAGTAAGTTGGACCTCAGGCCAGGCTGCGGATCTCATCTCTGAAGTAAACTGTTATCGTAAAATGGGCTAAGCACTAAAAATATGAATGCAAAGTTGCTACTTGGCCGTTGTCATTATTTACAGGGATTCAAAGATAAAAAGGAGTACACAGGTCGAATTGCACTCCCATTTTCTTAGGAATAGCCAAAGTTGGGCTTAAGTTCTGGAAGCGAAAGTGATACATATTCTGAACCAGAAAATCTCTCTGTTGGGCACACCTGCGTTTTGCCCAGTTAGATTGGATACATGCAAGTTTCAGAGGTCACATGAGAGAACAATAGCTTGATCAGCAGTAACTGGAAAAGGATAAAAAAGTGGCTGGCGAACTAAAGGATTAAGTTAGGGACCCACAATGGGACTTGAGGAGTAGGCCACGAGCCATATTAAGAAAGGAGAGTGCAGGGGAAAGTTTGTGGCGTAAGGAGCCGAGATACTCTCCAACGTTCTTCTTCACTTTGACGCTTTTCCGTCGCGGCGAGTGGGTTTGATTCTGCGTACCATTAAAAACGATCAGAATACCGCAGCAACAGCAAGGGGCAAAAGCACCGTTTCGTGTGTATAAACCATTGTGGCTTCCTCCTCTTTTCTTTGCTCCAGCCCGAGCTTGTATCTCCGCCAGAGACTAAAATGTAATATGTAGGCACACCATCTTTATACTCAATACATTCCACCTTTGTTACCATTATAAGACGTAACTTGAAAGTTGTTTCTCTTCTTCCTCTTATCTTGCCGCTGCTTAGGCTGGCCTGGGCTAGCTCTATGAAGTAGAAAACAGTAAAGGTCAGAAAAGGAAGAGAAAATGGGTAAAGAATGAGAGTACAAAAAGAAATCCTTCTTTCTTCCTATTCCCAATGGTAATTTCATTGACATGGTTCTTTTTTCCCGTATCACCTTGTTAAAGAACCATCTTCACTCCACTCCACGTATCCCATTTCGTCGAGCTTGTCCTTGTAATTATTGTGCTTGGAGCAATTGTTTAGTGCTGTATAAGCTCTCAAATTACACTGCGTTAATTTGTTTTCCTAGATCCAATCAGCATTGTTTTCCTTCATCTCAAAGTCAGAGAGCTGTGCAGCTTAAGAGTACCAAAGTGGTGGAGAGGATATACGTGTAGGGCACATAAGCGGATTGTGGATTGTCGTAACTTTCTTCAACAAACTTGTGCATGATTCATTATTATTAGTAGATGCCTCTGAAATGCACTTCCACTTCCCCTTCTTTTTAACTCATGATCAGTGCTCGCTCAATGGGTCACTTGATCCACAAGCTTATACACACAACTAGGTAGTTTCTTTAGAGAAAAGTCCTCACTCCATAATTTAGTTTAGCATACGAGTTATTTACTTCTTGTTTAATGGTTTTACAGCGTCACTCTACATACAACATAGTCGTGATCTTTGCTTATGTTTTGCTCTGAATATAGCATTGTTAAAACTTTTGCCCATCTCCATGTCCAACGAAGTTGATTGTGTGACCCGTGCTGAAATTAAACTTATTTGATACCAAAATCCCATTTGTTTTTATTCCTACATGCTAAGCATGCAGTTTCATGCCATCACTAAAAGTCTGAACTAACGAACTGTGAAACATACGTCTTTTACACAAAACTATAGAGAGCCAACCCAAATTTCCAGTTTTAGTACCGGTCTTGATGCTCTCTCATTTGCATAAAAAATATCTGCCTACGCAATTCACAGCGGCCAAACTGAGTGAGTGAGTCTTACCATTTTATTATAAATGATGAAAAGGGTGGAATGAAAATGTAAAAAAGAGCAGAAAAGGGCAGGTCCCCTTTGTAAATGGCGAAACTTTTTTAAACAGCAGCTTTGTCCTCTCTCGTGAATATAAATTAACGTATATATGGAGCATGGCATACATTCTCGTTTTGTTGCATGTTTGACGAATACGCTAATGGCAATGGTGTATCAGAAATTACACTATAGGCTTGTGTGTACTCACACTTTCACAAATTCTCTGCTGCGGGCCTGAGTGTACAAAGAGCACTAGTGAGTCTAACGAATTAAGTCACACATGATAATTGATTAATGGCTCACATCCATATACACATATGAGGAAATGAAAGGGCTTGAACTTTACTAGTATTAGTTGCACCAAAAACTGACAAAGGTTGAAAATCTCAAACAGAAAAGAAGTGGATGAATAAACCTGACAAACAGGGCATAATCATGGAGCGTAGACGAGATGGGAAATGGCTTAAATATCACGGACGACTTTAACAAGGGACTAGCAATTTTTTGATATTCCGCAACAGTGACCTTTTAAAATTTTGGGGCAAAGCTTTAAAGAAATTATAATTTGCTCAAACTTTTGATGGCAATATAGTCAATAGCAAGCATGAGCAGACGGACAAATCAAGTAAGGTGATAATGTAGCTCGGACAACAAAGACAAAAACGAACTTTAGCTACGTACAACGATGATGAAGCAAATGAGGTGCTGGGCATATAGATAGATGTAGCCGATAAAGTTTCGAGCATTTCGTTGGCAAATATTCATTTGGGGAAAGCGAGCCATTCAGCCGTTTCATGTAGAGCTTATGAATACTACTGCGTGAATATTGATTTAGTGTCTTCCCTGTCGATGCAAACTTCCCCAAGGTACTTAGTTTTCTCTTGCAGGCGCTCATATGTGTACAAACTCATTTATGAAATTGAAGAAATGACATCCATATTTGATATGTATTTAGTCCACACATTTATGTATATGCATGCAGTGGCCGAGACGTAAAGTGTATAAGGGACATAACGATATTAATATAATAGCAGTTGAAATTGCTGCAAGTTCTCATGGCGACAGGGTAAATGAATGTGATTCTCATTCAAGTGGGGAAGTCGAGCTATAATCCATTATACTAAGAGTTTCCAAAGAAGAATTACACTCAGCCTCTTTTGACTTGTCGAGGAGCATCTCCCATCATCAGAGCCAACAGCCAACATGCTGGTTCGTTATGGAAGCTAACTTTATAACGTGATTTGATAACTAGGATCTCAATACTTTTAGGAATTGGGAAGCATTGTATATGATGAGTTTGAATTTGCATACGTAATGCATATTTTGATTTCAACTATACAGTGCTGAAATGGAACTGTTCGATTTAGTCAAGCTTTGTAGATTCGTATTGTGCTACTGGCCAACCATATATAGTTCACTGCACTTGAGGCACTTTCATTTATGTAATCCTTCTCTCCGTCACCTCTCAAATAACCTTAGTGCACTTTGCCACTGATTTCGAATTCTTTGAGGCACTCGGCTACACGGCTCCCTCTCTCTGAAAGTTGAGCTCTTATGGTCATTATACATTCCTGTGCCGTGTCTGCCATCCAAGTTTTACGTTACACACTCGAAAAAATTTTCCGAGGAAAGTCACTCTTCCATTTTGAACCTATGTTGTTCTTGGAAGTTCACTTAGGCACGTAGGTACATGAGTTGGCATCTTTTGGATAAACTCTTTCCACTTGAATTTCATTTTATATAGGAGTATAATATAATATGTACATACACCTTTCAAAAATAAGGCCAATTAAAGGGACTCTCTTATGTCACATTTCCATAATAATGGTATTTACGAGCGACAGGATCAAATTTTCTCAAACTGTGTTCTTGGCAAGTGAAAGTAAATTAGAAAGCATTTTCCCCCAAGCGTTCCTATAGCAAAAATGGATTTTTATTTCATCAAAGATATAGTAGCAGCACACGTGCTTCCTGTTTAGCAGACGATAAAATAAATGACCCTGAATAGTAATAAAGCCTAATGCGTTCGTGAACAATAATGCGTTTAACTTTTTTTTAGGAAAAATTCCTCCATTGTGACAAGTACTAAAGATAATGGCACAGTTGCCCCGTAGTCTCTCTCGTAGTTTTTGAGACGATGAGCATTTTAATCTAATTAGTTTATACGGCAACATTCACGCACTCCAGCAATGAGTATAACCATTAGAAGCTGTTATGAATGTGAAAACGGGTCCAACCGTCGGGTTCAACATTTTGGTTATGTCTGAATGGCACGGCTAGTTTTAGCTTACACAGTAGACGTTAACAAACGAATATAATAATACGTGTTTATGTGCTAATAACAACTATTTTTTATCACGAACATGGAAGGGAAGAAGGATCGCACGCGCAGTCTATTCCGTTTGTATCAAGTCAGTTAAGTCTACTAATGCATTGGATACTGGCTTAGCTTGTGAAGCACAAGTTGGCCTACTAAACTCTTATTTTCACGCGCTTGTTTGTTTGTTCTCTGGTTATCTTCAAATAGTTTCAATATTTGAGCTGGAAGCTCCTACTTCCTGGAAACGAATGCGTTCTAACTAACCACCAGTTTGTTAGAATCAGTAAAAATTTAAATTTAAAAAATAAACTTTCCATTTGGCATATATTGAACAAATTAATAATGTGTCATAAAAATATTTCTTTTGCATTTTTGCTAGCAAGTCCTTGCGGAATTCACTGCTGGCTAAGTTACTTGCTGAAATAGAGACACAATTTACCCCTTCCTTATTTGCTTAACGTGGTTCGGAATAGCCACTAGATATGTATGTACTCATCACATAACCTCACACCATTGCATTGCGAGTGTTGCTGACGTAAGGGACGAAAAAGTAGAATGGTAGTTTTATTTCCCGTGAGGTTTAACTGATCCGAGAAGGTATGTAAAAGTGGTTAAACATCATCACATGGTTTGGTAATGAAAGTACGAAATAAAAGCAAATAACTTTCTTTGTGGTTTGGCTCATCGTATCATCATCACTTCACCCGCTGACATCTCGAAAAGAGCAAAACGTTAAACAATCCCAACATTTTCAACCACGGTTTGGGTTACGAGATCAAAATGCTCAGTGTGTGGCTGTTTTGAAGCACATATACTTATCCCTACCATCATTTAACAGGGGGCTGTGGTGCAATTCCAGATAATATGTTTGGGATTGTAATGATGACACCACTCTAGCCTTAAACTCTTTACATGGAATAAACAACCTTATAGTTCTCCCATTTTAGTTTCAGTGAAGACAAATCACTCTGACGATTAGCTCCCTCTACATACTTTATTAAAGGGCGTATTTGATAAACTAAACTTTGTTGCTGAGCATGTTAAGCCACGGCAGGCTACTATTAAAACAACTGCCAACTACCAACAGTATGAATTACAAAATAACTGGCTCAGACAGACCAGTTAGTTTGTAATTCATAGGGTGGGCATGTAGTGAAGTATAATTACGCTATCCCTGAAAAATAGCAGGGTGCTGGTTCTGTTCAAACATTATGATACCATTTCATCAGTCAGTACCGTCGCACACTTTTTTTAAACGTTGTGAGAAAAAGTGATAGCCTTCATGTTACATAAACACACTTTTTGTTTGAGTAAACACAGCTTAACATTGGGTAAAGAATCGATGTCCCTCATATTTCTCCTTAGTTCCAGGCAAACTACCAAAACATACCAACACCAACGGAGCCACTGTGACTAGCTCTCAGGTTCATAGATGCCTACATTGAATTTAAAGCTGTGTTCATCTTTCACCAACGAAAGAATAAGGAAATACATATTTATTATAGGTATGTTTGTTCATCGATTGTCCAACCAAAGTGAGAGCTTGTTTTCTCCTCTTTCCAGTTTTCTCTCTGCTGAAAAGGTATATTATGACCATATGCGTGTGATATGTGCTTTGTTCCACTCCACCACTACTTTACTTGCTTTGCCATGCCATGCCACTGCCACTCACACTTATCATTACGGTGGATGGGAAGTTAGTGCTGTTGAAAAGTTTTTCTCCACCGCACCACAGTCTCCCGCTCCTCTGCGCTATCTCATTACTATTACATCTGTGCAATACATACATTCGAACTCCTTTTTATGCCATTTCCCACCAAAATTTTCTTCAAATATCAACCTAAATCATCATCTTTGAACCACAGCATGAAATCTTTTCTGCTCTCAAAATGCGAACGTCGGAACACCAACGAGAGGCTCCTTCTGAGAGCTTTTAGGAACTGTGTATGCTCCGTAATTGGTATATTATCTCTCCTTTTTTTGTTATGAACGTGTGTAACCCAAAAAGTTTGCTCTTTTTGAGCGGACCAAGTGAGAGAAAGTAATATAATATGGAGAAACATAGAATTCGACGTAGCAGATGAATATATGGCGTGCTAGGTCGAAGAGGGAAAACAGTACATTACCGTATATCACGTAAAATATTGATGGTGGCAGACGGAAAGTTTTATTAAATCTGAATTGTCAGCACAGCAGCGAGCAATATTTTGTAATGTAATCTAGAAGAAAAGTACAAGATTTTTTTTCGTGAAAAGCAGGTTAAGTTGGTGTAATTGTGAAAATATTAGTTGGTAAATAAGAGAATGAATTACCCTTCTTCCGGTAACAAGTCCTCGTCTCCTCACAAAAGTCATTTGGAGTCTTCGCACGCAATTTGCCCGTCCTCGCAGCTGAGTTTCATAACTATATGGAAATATATAGGGTTAGAGCCCGTCGGGGGTTTTATTACACGAAATAAGTAAGATGTGATGTAACGTAGCACGGCTGACTTGGTATTACTGCAGCTGTTGATTGTAATGTAGGCATGTATTTGCAACTGGGCGAAGATGGAATGCTCTCAGGCAACATCCGTTTCGGGACAGTTTTCGGTATCCGGTGCCTCTACTCTGCTCCAAATGTAGTGAAATTGTGCTTTCTTGTTTTCGTCAATTTTTAGGCACCATTTTCATTGTCCCTAAAAGGTTTTACAGAGCTCACATGTTGTAGACTGCTCCACACCCAACAAACCATGATAAGGCTTGGAGGAGACTGCAAACTTCCATATTTCTTCCTTCAAAAGTCGTGTTCAAGGAACTGTTATGAAGTGGAAGTGCTCAGAAGAGAAGTTTTATCCTGTTTGTCTGTCCATTTACAAAAATAATGCATCATATCATATCAAAGTTCTTGCTCATTCCTCCTTTTCGCCCACAATCAGTCAGTGAATTTTCGCAAGGCTTCGAATTGGATATAGACAAAAGTTAAAATAAACGTTTGCTACTTCCCTACAACCATTTTTGTGTTACATAGTAGATGCATTAGAAATCAGAGTGGTTCAACTAGCAACGCATCCCAAGCTCTTCAGAATTTAAGGTTTCCTTAAACATTTAAACTGAAACGTATCCAATTACATCAATCCTGCACCAAACCAAGCCAAAAATGAAACCAGCCCTTTCTCCATCCCATTCCAACACACATCTCTCGATTTCCCGACGTCTTCCCTGTTTTGACACGGAAATGGGTTATTCATAAATCATAATTTATAGCGTGTATCGTACTAGGTAGTTGCATAATGATAACCACTATGTAGATTTTGTCCCATTTTATACTGCAAAAATTTTATGACCACTTTTACTTCAAATGTGCAAGGGCAAACGGGCTCGAACAAAGTCCACACTAGGTAGTAGGATAGTAGGAGAACGTGACGCTATTCTCCCTCTCGGTTTTTTATTTCATTACTATAAATTATTTCTTTATTGCAGTTTCCACCACTACAAAATTCGTTAGCAGGCCCTGTGGTGTTGAACTCCATCGCACGATATCATCCTTCAATACGAAAAACAAAGTACTTTTTGGATTTGTTTTGCATTTCAGCGGTGTGTGCTATTGTGTTCTATATAATAATAGCATCTTTATTGGCCCTATAACTGTTATGGGATATTATAGTTGCTTACATGCACAGATGCTTGATAGGGACCTGGTGGAAATGATCGTTTATGGGGAATGGAGAACTTATTCAAAATTACAAAGGGCATGCGTGAATTGAATCGATTCCTAAAGATAGTCAGTAGTCCATAGATAACAGTATTCCACAAATAGTTGGATAAGGAGTAAAATACATTTATTGCATTGTTGGGAGACAATATGAACTTGAAAAACTCTTGGCTTAGAACAAGCCTTGTAGTATTTTATATGTATATCTGGTATAGAAAACAGCAATTTACAAAAATTACACATATTCATTTTTATTTCCCCCTCGCAACGCTTGCTAAAATATTGATAAGGTTGCATGAACCTATTTTCAGTGTTTAGGTCCATTCCTTTTATTTAGGTTAGAACCGTTGAGCCAGCTTGATATCTTAGAGAGGTACTCACGAAAAATGCGAAGGAGGATGTATCCTTTCAGTTCAAAATTGGGATGATTACACAGTTGATTAAAAATTTATTATTTAGGCCGTTTCATTCCCGTCGTCCTACTTACTAATCTCAAAACGAGATAATTTTAGACTGCCGTTCCTCTGACTTGAGAGACAATGGAGAAGCCTCATTCTTTCCAAACATTCCAACGCTGTTGACAGCGTTTGTCACCTTCCTCGTCGTAGTCTTTGTGCAGAGATAAGCATGAAGTAATAGTTAAATGTTGCGCTGAAAATCCTTTCTCTTATTTCAAAAAAGAAATCCGTCAGTCTAGACAAGACAGTGTTTGATCAGAGATATGCGTTGCACAACTTAAAAGGTTGGCGTTTTTTGAAGATACTGTCTACACAGCCATTGCACAAACACAACATGTGCGAGTTATGCAAAACCTTCTTGGTTGTTTACAGATAGGGAGTTGTCTAGGCTATGCATTGTCTGAATAAAAAATGAATGATTCATGATTTGTATAAGCATTCACTTTCCGAAGATGAAAGTGTTTTTCCCGTTGATTCACATCACTGACTACACATTATGCATATATTGGTAAAGGCTAAAGTGCTCCTTCATCCATGTTCACTTTCACTTTGTACTTATGTTGTTAGGCGCATATACTTAAGAGGAAAATATGCATGATATGCATTGTACACATGGCACCTAAAGGGCTCCCATAAAATGCATTCAATTCTAAGTCGACAACGCTTTTGTTCTTCATCCACACACTCACTTGGATCCTCCGATGAGATAAAAAAAAGTTGGTTATACTACAGGCTGAGCGAGCGTGCCACCATGGAAAGTATTACTTGACTATCATGCTTGCCACACATACATTTCTTGAGATCGAAGTGAAAGAGAAGACATTGGTAGATTGCCTCAATAATAAATACACGGTTATTTCTTTTTTCCATCCTTTTCTGCTCGATAGTTCCCTCACTCACTCTTGCTACATACAACATACAAGCGTATGTACATTTCACCCAATCTATGTGTTTGTCCTTTTCTTTCCATGCTCGACAAAGAGTTCATAAATGTTCAATTCACGAAAATCAGAGAAAGTGGAGAAATCCTTGGCGAATTCTTGATGTGTGTTTCGAGTTAGCATCAAATGTCTTTCTTGCTGATATTTTACCATATATTCGGTTTCACACACCGAGATAAGAACACATCCACCAAATCCGAAACCCAGCTCATGTAATGTATGGGAGTAATGCAGACTGATGCATGCTCAAGCTGAGATTTTTTGGGCGCATAATATATATATCTTTTTGCCTCGTTCGTAGAGTGTGTTTTCCTTAGGGTTGCACGAAACTACTCATCTTGGTAAGCGATATTTCATGCCACTTCTGCTATCCGTTCTCCTGTTCCCCGTTTTCGCATCAATTTTTATATATTCACCCATTTTACACATAAACATATTTCCCTGTGTGTGCCTTCAACTGTGCATTTATAATATAGCAATTCTCTCTCTTTCCATTTCTAATCCAAATCTTTCTCTCCTATTTATGTCTTTTCTGCTGCTATGCATCTCCGATGAAAATTCTAGCGTTCCATTTGCCTTGTCTTGCGAGTTTCCCTTGCTGTTTCAGATTTTGCATGTTGTAAGCATGTAGTAGTCCATATGTCAACGAATTTCCAGTTGGTTTCGCCTCCCTGTGTAATTCCACACTCTCCATAGACATCGGAGTGTGGTCGTTGTGAGGAGCGGATTATTATGGGAACCACTAACCAACTGAGAGGAGCCGACCCAACTCCAGCTTACGAGATAGTAACACCTTAAAACGAAAACATTACTAAACATTTATTCCCATAAAACAAAAATGTAATATGTTCCCATCAAGTAGAACGTAGTGGATGTGTACTCTCAACCGTTCCATACATTTCAGGAGTCAACGATGAAATATGTTATGAGCTACTTTTATGACTTGTTGTTAAATGCCATTTTGTCATTTTGACCGTGTCGCATATCACCATTTGCAGCGTTCAGCAAGCCAGAAGTAGATTTAGTAGTAAAAGTATATAATTTGAAGTCATTGTAATGTTGAGAATTTTCATAAATTCTATAAAGTCTTTGTATTATTATTCCTTCATTTCATTCGGGCGTACACAAAAACATTACGATACTAAAATGTGTTCTGCCAAGCTGTGTAAGTAAACCATATTGTAAAAATCTGTTTGTCACCTTTCAAATTACTGTATGTGTACATTACTTCTCCTTCAGAAACATTCCCTGGGCTTTGTTATTGACATAACATGTATTTTCAGTGGGGCTGACATGTAAGCAAAGATTTTGTCGAGAGGAAACTCACTCACTTCCCTTCATTTTCCAACAATAACAGAAATCTGAGTTTGGTTTATTTTTCTTTTCGATTTCAACCACTTTTTTTGAGCCCTCTCCACATGCTGCCACCATTTATTAAAAAGAAAGTACTGTGGAGCCAGTATTTCCAAACTACTTTCTGGTAATTGTGGCCAACCTTTTGTATTTGTGTTTGGTGGAATTGAATTGGTGTTCAATTCACGCCCAGAAAAAACATTTCTGTTTCTATTCCAGTGAGCCCAAAGAATAGTAATGTGTTCTCTGCTATTATCGTTATTTCAATGCTATTTTTCTAGCTCCTCTCTTTACAAACCAAATCCAACATGAGCAATTGCAAAATATAATTTTTCCTGTGATTCTCGCTCTCTCTTTCTCTCTGTCGCTCTATCTCTCTACGAATTGTGTATTCTTTATCAATGTTATCTGTTGTACTCTCTACATACTATAATATAATGTATTAAGTAATGCCGATGTGCCTGCTATGCTGAGTTGAGTCTCAAGTTGGAGTTATTTCTCTTTCTTTATATCGATGTGTACTTTTATGTAACGTATGCAGTTCCTTTGGCAAGCAATGCTATCATGAAAATTTCAATGGCTAACTTTTTCCTATTTCTTATTGTGTTTCTTCTACCAGGACTGCGGGAACGAGCAAGGGGTCCACTTGTTCTCCAAGCAGCTCAGCAGGGAGTGCTACACCAGACGCAAAAACTCCACCTGTTCAGAATAAGTCCCTTCAAAATGTTAAACATGAGCCACATCCAGCGGTAAGTAAATCGGAATCATTTCCTTTCCTTAGTTTGTATTCCCAATAATATTATTTTTATGTACTCACACACACCAAAGAGTGCTTTCTCTCTCTCAAGAAAGGAAAGTAGAAACACTCAGCATTTGAATTTTAAAAATCATGCAGTCATACTCCACTCTCCAAACTTTCAAAACTTATGTTTGGCTGCATACTCTGGTACTTGCAGTTTTCTACCTGAGCTCATGCCCATATCACGTAAAAAGAAAGTGGATATCGTGAATACGGCAAAAACTTTTTGCAGATCATCAACCTATTGACAATACAGGTACTTTTTTATAGCGCTGAGCAAGTTCAACGTGCTCAGAATATTGTAGAAGTTAAAAAACAATTTTGCGAGTTCTTTTTCAATACTCAAAAGGATAAGAAAGGGAAACCATAAAAAACGTCTGCAAAACGTTTGATATGACAGGTTAATTACAGTAGAGTTTGTAGACGATGAGTTTAAATCTGCTTGTAAGATTCTTTAAAATGACTTGTAATACATTATTCAACATCATCATGTCATGGTTTGTTTTCAACAGTGAATATTAGACACAGCATTTAGATGGGGTGAAGTGTAAACCATGGTTTCTGAACATGAAAAAATTACAAAGATTGATACTACTTTCACCATCTGGGTGCTATCAAAACGTCTGTTAGGATTAAAAAGAATGTGTAGCAGCATTGCAATACGTAATCGCCTTTGTCAGAATTCGTAAGCTTGAGTGCTCCGTAATTAGAAACTCAGTTGGAGGGAGCCTTTTTATTATTAAAAAATGCAAAATTAGATACAGTTATGTTTAATATTATGCACTTTTATCTCTACAATAGTATTTAAATCTAAATTTGGCCTTGTTACTGCTACCATTAACGGAAAATGAAACAGGTTTTACTCACGCAAATTTTTCATGAGCACAAGACGATATAATAGAAGATGGATTACTTTAATGTCAGCTTTGAAAGAAAAAACGTTTCAGCTGTGCAAACATACGTCTCAAGTTCTTTTGAAAAGATAAATCAACGTCTTGCTCCATACTTTTTACAAGTTGGATGTTGATGGGCCAAAAATATACGAAAAGAATGGCACACAGTAAAACATATTTATTCATATTTTGTAAAGAAGTATTATGAAGTGCAGCATTTGTGTTATGTAAAAAACGTCCTCAAAAACATCCACTCATCCATTTTATTCTGCTTTTACTTGAATACAATAGCACAACGTAAACCATCCATTTTATACACCATACCACAAACCATTCACGTTGAATATTACTGACGTCGTGTAGTCTGGCATAATACAATATGTTTTTTGCCTTACATGAAGCATCCTCATCATCTATCCCCCGCTATATGAATAGTATATGTTTTCTTATTAGTCAACAACATGGAAAACTTCTTTGTCACTGAAAAAGGAAACCTATAAACGGGAAATGAATAACCTGGCCTAGAAACCGTTGGAACGAACTGAAAGTAAAACTAAAGTGACTTGAGGCATTAAGACAGATTGAGAGCCTTAATTAGGAGTAAATGTCTTTACTTAAGAGGAAACTTATTTTCACATTGACGACTTCCAACACGAACGTCAAATAGGTAGACGGGTACTCTAGTGCTCTATCTTCCCATTCGTGGACGGACGTGTAGACATGCACGTACAGTTTTTATGTGGTGTGTGCATGTGAAGAAGAAACTCCGACAAGAGGAGCTCAACTTTTAGCATACAATATTTACATTTAGTCCATCCAATCACCACCAAAGATCAAATTTCCATATGATTACAAAGATTAGTGATGTAATGCAGCCTTGGGTGTGTAGGCATCCTATTTAATCTGTAAAGAGACATGGTTCGTATTGAGCATGAGTGCATTTTATGGCTTGTCTTCAACACGGTCATCATTAGAATATGGATGAAAATACGTATGAAGAGCAATTCTGGAATTACTTAGCAACCCAGATACTGGAGTACTCAATGTAGCATCAACCAACTACACAGGAGAGAGGCCCTGGCACTGTGTACTCGATTAATCAAGAGCTCCTCTACACACGTTGAGCTAAAAAGCATAGGGAAGCGGAGGCTTGCCAACTATATTATGGCAAGGAACTCCTCTGGCATGGCAATAGCCTCGACAATGAAAGGGAAGGAGTTTAAAGTTTTTCATGCATATTTCTTTAAATTTCCGCTGGAGTAAATCTAAAGATGTAATAACCCAACATGTAATCATCTTACCTCCCTTTTTGTTTCGAGAGCTATAGTCATTTCCCAGCTCATCATACAAGGCTCTTTTAATTATTTGCTGTAACTTGTGCACTCATAAATTGAAACGAATGAGCTAAAAAGTTGAGGGGATAGATGCTCATGGGCTATAAAAACATGGGTGCATATTATCATCTAACACAATAGCCTAATATGAATAACCTTTCCAAATATATGGTAATCTTATGTTGAGGCTCATTAAGCTGGGCCTGGCGCTGGCTCTAGCAAAGGTGAAAACTGTGGGAGGGAGTCTCTAGCAAACTTGTCATTCTCATATTACTAATCACCACTGAAAACCGTTGGAGAAAGTTTTAGCATTTAACCATATTAAACCGTTTCTTTCATTCCCCATGATTTCCAGATGGCGTTCTGGCAGAACAGATCAATATCGTTGGTTGATATGTACATCGATAACACGGACTCAACGGATAACGTGGGACAAATCAACTTCAGTCTGGAGTACGACTTTGAGAATATGACTCTCATACTGAGAATTATTCAGGTATGGAATGTTTTTGTTAACAATATTTTATTCCATTTTCTTTATTCCTATTGTATGGCTGCGGGAAGTTGGGAAAAGTATATGATTTTTAGTTGCTACCTAGGCAAACTTATTTTTCACGTTCGTTGAGTAGATCCTTTGCCCTTTCCCGGAGTTTCCAACAACTATGATACCCCTACAAATCATTTCTTTACACAACATTTGGGAGTGTGTGCTCTAATGACTCTTCTCTTCCACCATGCCACATTCAGAGCCAACTTTCCTGCAATAATTCTTTTTGAAACTTTTTGTGTACAACATCAAATAAGCGTTTTTATCAACGCACCCACTGTAATTTATATATTGTGGTCTTGTGAACTCAGCTATTTTAACTGGGACCTTCAGTTAAATTTGCGATGTGAAAATGTTGTTCATCATATAAATTGTTATGAAAGTTCTCCCTTCCCTCATTCAGCCCTGTTAAGCCATTTTGATGACAACAACTAAATACATATATATGTATATGCTACATAGCCATTTTAGTCAGTAGTTATTTTTTTGGCACAATAAATGCGTTAGTTTTGACTCAATGAAAAAGGAAGTTTGGGGGAATAAAGTGGGGAGAGGCCATTCATTTTCGGGAAATGGAAGCTTCTTTCCTAACGTAATTATGGAGCAAGAAAAAAATGGTGGTTGCTTCCATCCTGTACTTTCACTGGAGAAAGCTTGATGTATTTATGTAGGTTAGTTTTTGTATGGTAAATTTCCCACTCGACAAATGTCTAGAAAAATTGTGCTCAAAACGTCAAGTCAAGTAGTGCTCTGCTCAATGCTAACAATTTGTTCTCAACGGCCACAAAACTAGTTTGGAGAGCCCAGGAGTGTCTGAACAATCAAAAGATAATCAATTTCTTGGGAAGTGGTGTAATATAGCAGACAGAGCAAATTGTGATGAAATAAAAAAGACCACCAATGTGTTTTTCAGCTTCGTATTAAATTGTAATGACTCAGGATTTTATTTCCTTTTTTAAAATATGGGGAAGCCGACGAAGATCCTAGTTGTGACTGGCCTATTTGCCATTTTAAACTGTCATCTAGCAAGCAAGAGACAGACACAATGTCGGGGAAGGAAATACTTTGTAGAGGGGATTTCTGGGAAGGTAGAGGGTTTTATTTTATCGCACATTTCCTTTTCACGAAAAATTGTCCACCAGAACGATAGACCCATACCGCATGTCTCTAGATAACGTGAAAATGAACAATAAAAACTTGGCACATCTTATTTACGCGCTGAATTCACGGAGTTGTGCTACTTGGTAGTCATTTTGCATTCCAGTAATATAGCAGAGAAGGAATTTCATGACTATGACTGAAATCCTACACGATAAGCCATCTATTCATATATATATTTGACTATGCGACAAGTCGTAAATAATACATGCCTCTCTTTCCTTGCTCCATGATTGCTAGATATTATTCCATTCTGGCATACCACCTTTCAGCCTAGAGGAATCATTTGTATTCCGAGGTACATGATGTTAACAGGGATAAAATATAGTTTAATGGCGCTTCATGTGGGTCATCATATTTTTCCTGCTCTTTTCACTTCACTACTTTCACTCCTGTTTTCAGGGATTTCCCTGGCTCCTAGTGGGCCACCATCACCTGTCTCTTCCATGCATTCATAATATTATATTGGACATGAATTTTTATCCTTTCTCAACCAGTTTTTATAGAAGGTCCCCCTAGTCACATAAATTTTACGAGATTAACAACGGTCTGCCGCCTGCCTTTCGTCTTTTCTAGTTCTTAGGCTAAATCAGCTCGCAACAATTACAAAAGTAGCACTGTTTCCATTTGAAAAAAAGACCAGGCGAAAATGAGACAATTTGGTGGTGGTGCCATTACTTAAATTCATTCAAGGAAAGTCTCCTGCTTTTGAAATTTTTAAAACTTATTAGCCAAGAAAACAAAGTCTTGATGCACTAAATCTAAATAAATTAGCCACGAAAAGCTACCAAATTACGTGCTTGCTTGTACTAGGTTGCTATAAACTGGCTGGAGTCGTTTCACATCTACATTTGTACAAGAAGCTGACAAAAGCATTAATCGAAATAAGTTTGTGTTTTGGGAAAGGACAGGAGCATACATTTTGCATCTGTTCCTGAAATGGCTTCCTCCTTTCACTCCAGTCCAGGTCTGGAGTTGATGCGATGGAAATGGAAACTGAAACGACAGATAGATCATTGCAAACTAAGTGAAAGCAGTCGAGACGCCGTGCCACTGGCAGCAGAGTCAGTACAGAAAAATTGTCATTTCTCTTGCACATCTGCCGCTTCAATTTGAGGCACAGATGGGTTCCATTCCATTGTAGCACAACTTGTACTGCAGTAGAGAGAACCAATGTTTTGAATTGTAATTTGTAAAATGTCGCAAGATGCGCATTCACAAGTATCATGATTTGTATCACATAGTACCATCATCATCGTTTCATGGACGGTGAACCATATTGGCATTAATCTAATTATGGGTAAAGGATATTCATGACATTCTCAGACTGACAATGTGTATCCTGACTTTGCACAACGTCGTATCCCAAACTTTAAAAAGGCGTGCTCGGAGAAGACGACCGTTTTACCGCAGAACGCAAACGAAACCGACATTCTCTAAAGCCAGCATAAAATGAACATTTCAAATCGAAAGTTAATGTCCACTAGCAAATTCAAGTGTCATTGTAATTGACTCCGGGGACGCCGTATATTACAACTGAACCGAATGTTTCTTCTACATTTAAGTGTGATTTTAAAAAGTTGTCATTGTCCGGGATCGGTTGAGTTTACATTACAATTACTAATACCCCAAGGCCACCGGATATCATGTAGTTTATGTGCTCTACTCCGATTGGGAATCGCTCAGATGAATAAAGCATTAAAGTCCCAAAATTTACGGCTAGGCCCTCCTTCATCCTTGTTTAAAGTTGACTGTCGCTTTGATTATTCTCAGTGTTGTGAGTAAAAGTCATGTGATTCCCTCCCGACTTGTTTCAACCCTTGTTTACTATACCAAAAATGTTGTACGTCTCGATAATAAACAAGAGAAGGTTTTTATGTGCAGCATTCCATTTCATGGGCAAATTTTATACCATAGCTATGAGCCTCCAGCTGCATTTTATTAATGTCATTGGAGATTACGAATTATATACATCGAAACATTTTCTCTAATCATTCTCCATTATTCACAAAAAAAACACTCAAAAGGCTATTTCCCATCCTTTTTGGGATTGTTACTTTCACGATGATTTAAAAAGTCTATCACTCACAACGGAACGTTGAGCCTGCATAAGAAGTTTCTATAAGAATTTTTTGCGCCCAATCCACTGACCGCGAACAGAATCAGAGAATTTATAGTGACTAAATATAGAGTCATAGGTGCAGTAAAATACATGCATGCGTGCTTTAGCTTGTCATGTTTCTTCCAGTGCACTGGTCATTCCATTACTCCTTTCTGTGGAGAAAGTTTATTGCTCAGTTTTCTCCGTAAAAGTGAAATATAATTGAGGCTACGGAAACAACAAAGGTCTTTTTTATTGTAGCTCTTTAAACGAGGAACACAGTTTCCTTCCTGAAAGCATCAAACACTGGCTCGCATCATCATCGCTGCATATCCCACCGCAGCATCTGGAATCATAGGAATGAAATACAGGCGTGTACTTAAGTACTTCTTATCTTCATGACACAAATCTCATGCGGCCAATTCAACCTTGCATATATGTATGTGGTTAATAGTGATATGAACAAGAGAAGAAACATGAACATATGCAGAGACTCCATCCTCGCCAAATTAGTATCTGTTCTGTTCTGTCTGAGTTGAGTAAGTGAGATCTAAACTGGAAGACATGTCTTGTCATAATAAAAACACGAATGATTCAAGCAACTGGCACCAAAAAGAAGAAATTCTTGGAAAAGGGGGAAACGGTTCATTCCAATGAAATAGAAAGCAAGTTCTCGTTCGCCGTAATAGTTTTACCTTGTTAGTATTGATGTTCATATGCTGATTGAGCTTTTAAAACTTGGGATTGGGAAACATTACTCCACAACTGGTGGTAATACTATTATATAGTTGAGTGTTTAACATGGGGGAGTGTAGGGCACTCACATTTTCTCTACTTGTGTATAAACAAGCTTATGGCGAGGCAGAGATAATGTAATGAAAAAACAGAGCGTAATGATGGTTCACAAAGGGAACCGGGAGTGAGGTTCCACTTTTCATGAATGTTTTATACACTCTCTTGAGGGTGCTTGGAAGAAATCTTTCGTTACGTTCGTCTTTCTTAACCAGGGTTCGATTTTTTACCAGCTGCTCTGCTTTTTTATGCTCTTGTTTTACGACTACAAAAGCAGCAAGGTTATTGTCGCTTGACTGATTTTAACATAAAATGCGCTCCTTCAATTGCAGCATTGTTAAAGCCCTCTCTCTGTTTGTTGTTGTGGGCTGGTTTGACGTATTAGTCATTATGTACATGATTGATAACAAACGCTTTAATAAAATGTCTCGAGGACAAAGGACGCAACCTGGGAGTAAAAAAAATGGAAGAAGCCATAGAAAAGTGGTAAAAGCAAGATCTGAAAGCGTAATGGCATGGCTTCAGGATTTGGTTGAGTACACATTCTAATGAACAGTATCAAACCGCAATCATTAAAACCAGAGCACATGCTCCAACTGGGGTGGTACTAAAAATTGACTCAAATTTTGTGAGCTACGCCAAGAATTTCGACTACCACGCAATATTTCATGGCTTAGTTTGATTCTTGTCATTAAACATCTTCAGATTTTGGCATTCCAAATAATTCACGAATAGTTTTAACAAAATAGTAGTATCATACCTGAAGTTAGTAAATTCTTTGATGGCTAATTCCAATTTTAGTAACAAACAACAAACTCGAGAGTGAGCGCAAGTTTAGTTACAAACTTAATAGAGAAGGTAGTAAAGCTCGTGGAAAGTTTATTGCATGAGAAAAACATATTTCTGTCCAAATCCTGAAAGTTCGATGAAACGCAAGGAATGAATTGACAAACATCCTATTATGAGGACTGAGAACTAATATAATTTCTTTGTTTCTTCTTTTCAGGGAAAAGATTTACCAGCAAAGGATATTTCTGGAACTTCTGATCCATATGTCCGTGTAACGCTCCTTCCGGATAAGAAACATCGTTTGGAAACGAAAATAAAACGAAGAACACTGAATCCTCGCTGGAATGAAACACTTTATTTCGAAGGTATGTACCAACTGCAAATATGTATATATATATTTACTCCTCCCGTCAAAATTAACTGACTGGCATACATAAGTAATGCAAGTAATGTTCGTGAGCTGGTGGTTGGTGAGGTCTTTGGACCAATATTGTTTATTTCCTCAATTAGTAGCCAAGGTTTTCGGTTAAACACGAGTACTCCTTTTCACACTTACGTTTTGGTAGCCAATCTTCAATTTGTATGCTTGGCAAGGCTGCAGTGTAGCATAGTCCCATTTGGGACTTCAACTTAGCATCCACTTTCACTGAACATATATTCTTAAGTTTGGGCACATACGCCCATGCAACTAGGTGTGTATTTAGAAACGAGGTTAGATGTGAGATCTTCTTCTTTTGAAAGTCATTTCAAAGAGAGGCATTCCTATAAACAAAAGTCACCGAAAGACACGAGAGATAAAGAGTGTTGATGAACGAGACGAAATAGATTCGCTGATTGCTACAAATGGAAAGGATGCTGATTGGACAGCGTGACTTGACGAGAATTTTGAGTTTGTACTCTCAAGAGAATATCAGGCAAGGGAAGACCACTTTTCAATGCGGCATTGCAGTGTTTTTGCCCTTTCATCATCTGCTGCCAACTCAAACAGGCTGACTTTAAAATTTCCTGTTCGCCCTCACATCTTTCTGTCCCTATCATATTGAATGAATTCATCTTGAAATCCAATTTCGGAACAGAAGAGAAATCCCCTGCCCTCTAACTTTGGGGAACACAATAGCAAGTGCCAGAGCAGAATGGCCGCGCTGGGCTCTTATCGCCAAGTTGTAGAAACACTACTAACTGGACTGAACTGTTGACTAGAGTAGAAATATATGGTGATGCGATATATGTATGTCTTCTAAGCTAATCCGGTTTTCAATGCTGAATGAAATTTATATCTCTCCGTAATAAGTCATAAAATAAAAGACAGGAATGATTCTTTTGTGTTTTACTTGCTTTCTATTAAGGGAGACCTTAATATATTTTATTATAACGACCCTTAAAAGCTACGATACACTGACAGTCAGCTCTACAGATAGCAAATCCTTTTGATGAATGATTGTACCCTCGAAAATCCGCGAAGGGATCGTAAAATTATATTCATATCTGGATACAATATTTGTAATAGACACTACTGTACTACTAGTATATTGTGTGTAACAATGAAACTGCAAACAGTGTTACTGCCAATGTTCCTACTTGACTAGAGGCGTTCGTTCAAATAAAACATACCAATCTAGCAAAACCAAATCAAAGTCAACACAAAGTAGAAATCACGTCACGTCCTCACACCCATCTAATTTGTTATATCGGTAAGATAACACTTTCACACCACCAGCCATGCCGAGTTTGTATGGTGCTCAATGAATAGAACACCGAGTCCAAGATAGAAATTGCAGTTCAAATACATAACTATTTGTGACATAATCAAGTAATTACCAACACTGCTGTCCTAATGAGATTGGTTCAATGGACTTGTTTGCTGAGAGAATAAAATACCTTGGCACGGGATATTCTCCTACCAGTAGTATTTACATTCATAGCGCGAAATCCATTCCATCTCTTCGAACAGGGAAATACTCGCGTGTAATTTAATGGATACTAAAAAAGCTCGTTGGTAATTTGACGAATTGCAACCATCCATCCGAATCGTCCAGTTTATCATGTATGTATTTTTCTCATTTGTACTTTTTCATATTTTTTTAGGTTTTCCAATACAAAAGCTTCAGAGTCGAGTCCTACATCTACACGTGTTCGACTACGACCGTTTCTCAAGAGATGATTCTATTGGCGAAGTCTTCCTCCCGCTCTGTCAGGTAAAAAACCGAACATTTACTGACGTTGATTAATCATCCACTAAAATTAGACACCGCAGTCACATGTAATTCGGATGTGATCATTAATGTTACATTACCACATTGCACTGTGCTAACAAGGCTAACTTTTTCTGGTTGTATTCTTGCGTATATGCTAGTAAATATTAAATCAAGTAACACCAAAATTACTCAAGCTTGAACTCTACATTCTTTTAATAATCAAGTCTCAACCTCACTTATGTATTTTTTTTTAGATATTTGGTTGTAAAGAGGGCCGTAATTAAAGATGACCCAAGGGTGCCTCAAACTTTTTGGCTCCGATTTTGCTGAAAATTTGTAGGATGATAGATTTTGATGCGTAGATTACGAATCTGCAATAATTAGAGAAATCTACCGAGCGTGGCGCCACCCAGAGGGGGAAAACGGCGACAACCCGTTGTTACCATGGAAATTGCCGCTGTATTGAAGTGCAGAAGTCGTTAAATTTCTCTAATTATTGCAGATTCGTAATCTATGCATCAAAATCTATCATCCTACAATTTTCAGCAAAATCGAGCCAAAAAGTTTGAGCACCCTTGGGTCATCTTTAATTACGGCCCTCTTTACTGCGGTCCACACTTGTGTAAGGTTTTGTCAAAATTGTGAAGAGTTGATTGATTACTGGTTAAAATGCCAAGATAATTTAAATTGGAGACTTACAGTTAGTTGTTCCTGCTAAATTATTATAATGATATTAACGCGTGTAGTTTTTGTAGACATATTTTATTACCATAAATTAGATTCTGGTTCTTGAATCTCTCCTTGCCACACTAGCATGTCAAATATGAGAATGAAAAACTGACTGATGGCTTTCCAACTAATAACAGTTTTCAGAATTTTGACACACCACCTAATCCATTCAACTTTCATAAAAACGTAGTAATCAAATATTACTAAAAGGTACCAATACCAGCTTGTCTAAAATATTGCGCTATATACTGACGTTGATAATCTCCCGAAGCTCCTGCCTGTGCCTATTCATTTTACTAATGATAATTTTATTTAGTCATTAAGAGCCATTGGCAAATTAGTGGGGAAGCAGATTTATTTCTGAATTCTTGGAATGAGCTTAACGGTTTACAAGGATTTAGTATTAATATGGCGGACTTGCATCGCAATGAAAAACAGGCATTACCTTGTCATATTTCTTGCATTTTCACACACTCATTTCTACGACGCAGTTTTTAATAACGTAACTTTTGAAGTTGAGTGACCATGCCTAGCTTAGCTTTTCTGTTCTTAGAAACAATTGTAGTGGAAAGCATATATTTTATGTAAACAGGCATGCAAACTCTAGTATTTGAGGAATTCTTTTAACTTGATTACTAAGCCTTGTGATCAAGTATGATTCTACCTGCATAATGAATATATACTACGTGAGAAGTAAGATAATTCCTGATCCTTTGTCTTTGTAAAGCGGCGAGGGATTCTAGGGATTTTAAACTATTGCGCTGTTCTACGAAACCTTAGTTTGTATGAGGGCTTTTTTAATCATTCAAATTCGTTTCCCGTTTACAGAACTTTTATCTCTCGACAATGTCCTACTTCAGAAATAGGATTACCCTTGTGGCTGGTCTAAAGTATTATTATTGTTGCTCTACTCGTGCCTAATCTCGAAGTCGAGTTGTCGCACATGAAAGCAAATTAACGTAGATACGTGATTTGAGAATAGGATTCATAAATTTGGGAGTCATCTCATCGTCAGAGACTTTCCCGTCTACATCATGATAGTCATCATGGATCATGGTTGACTGACTATATAGTGGTTCGTTAGAAGAATAATGATGATCAGAGGGCCAGGCAAAGACGACAGTTCCAGGGAAACATGTCAAGACATTCTGGGCAGAGCCAAACAGATGCCAACCAGATCCAAACTTTTGACCTTTTCTTCAACTCCGCTTGTCCAATCAAGAAAAGCGAACTAGCAGTCATCCATAGTTCCTCTCCTATCTCTAACAGTATCTCCATTATTTCTTTACTGCCTATAAGAAAAAGTCTGGAGTTCTTCAAATTCAGAATTTTTTTTCTAGGTCGTAACATTTCTAGTTATCATGGTACATGCAGAACACGCATTCCCTATTTTGTTCTTTATGGTCTCGTCTATTTTAGTAATAGAAGTTTGGAGTCCCCGCGGATAGAGCTTATGGAATTGGAATGTACTACTTGGTGGTTTCTTTTGACCACTTGAGACGAGAAACCTCATTGAATAGCAGGAAATAATAGTTGAGTAGCAGACGTTTGCTGTGGGTTTGTCAATAACAACAACCCACATAATAATGTATTGGATGATTATGTGCTCAATTAAGAGACATCAATAAAGCGCTCATATAATTCCAAGACCCAAATTTCAAAAACTTTATCGTAATCTTTAAGTAATCCACACGAAAATAATTTAATCACGCAGTAAACTTATGATTACATAAAATTTGAGTACAATTTTCTTCGCAGTACAATTTTATAGATTTCAAAACAAGTTGGTACACACGTAGAATAAATAATACAATACCAAGCGTAGCCAGAATATGTGTCGTAGATTGTAGCTCAACATTAGGAGTGAATAATTGACACTGTGATGGTAACGCAGTGATCAAAACCTCATTAAGCTGTGATGAATATGCTAGTTTACTGGAACTGTCGTGGATGGAGTAAAGAAGAAAAAATCTGTTTTGGAGACAACCTATACTGTCAATATTTTAGGGTCATATAAATTATAAATACACACACACGCATACAATGCGAGTCTGTTGTATACGCATTAAAGAACATTCGATTGTTGGCAAGATGTGGTCGACGGTTGTTGGCATGTGAGTGTATTTCAGCATTAATTTATCATGTTTCCCTTTTTTTATATAAAAGGCTTGATTTCAAGTCGACAAATCAACTTTCTCCCTTGCAATCCTCTTCTTGTTACCACACTTTCCTGTCCTTCCCATTCGGAAGCCACGTCAACAACTAGAAGAGATGTGGAATTGATGTTGTGTGTGTAGCCGTATCTTCATACACTCGATTATATAACCCCAGAGAGTTTGCTATCAATGGGAACTGCTGCTGCTGAATTTGAGCTGTTTGCTAGCATCCAACACAAAGTGTTATGCACATATTTGTACTCATTGTAACTTTCCGCCACACGTCGACTTCTTTTTTTGTATGGGAGTCAAACCTCTCTTTTTCTAATGTCGTAAGAAAGCAACAAAACTGTCGTTTTTCAGTCAACCGAGCATAATTTATTATACATGCGGACCTATGCTTCGGTCTACTTCTTCACTTTCTCCGACTAGTGTCACTCTCAATTGAGTTAACTGTGCTGCTTTTCTTTAGTATTTTATACTTTTCTGACATGCCGAGGAGAGTGAGGAAAAACGGAAGGAAGGAGAGAGGAAAAAAAGTTTCTCATTTGAAAAAGTAAGTAAAGCGAAACAAGTTACTCAAACATCATAGGTCCCTTTCAACTGATATGAGTTGCTTGGAATACAATAATACCAGTTTGGTTCTGCTTCTTCTTCAGCATCGGTGGTGGGGGAAGCAGTTGATGCAAAGAGAACTTCAGGGTCTTGCCTGACGATAGTCAGTATTACCATTGTCAAAAAGTTCCCAAGATTTTAGGTAATATGAACAAATATAATGAGGTAGGTTAACGAAATGCTCCTGTGTTCAACTTTTCCAAAACCAAATGCATTAGAGCAAAATAAATCTGCACTCACGCTAAAGGGTTATATTGGGTTGTGGGTATCTCCACAAGAAAACCGTCAACCTTGTTGTTACTTCCAGAAAGTTTGATGGGATTAATGCTTCTCTCTTGCTTTCTCCCCTCTCTTTTGTTAGTCAAAGCGGTAAGTTGATCAAAGACGAAAAAATGGGCCTTTTTGTCAAGTAATGCACCTAATGTTTATACATTAAGTCTGCTTCCAAAGTCCTGGCATTACTGAGGCAAACTGAAAAAAGTTGTGTTTCTGTTGTGGTTCGCTCAAGGTAGCGTAAAACAATAGCTTGTTTTGGTGGCTCGAAAGAAATGAAAGAACAAGAAACTCTGTTATTAATCTAATATGCCTAAATTAATCTAGGAACGTATCTGTCATCCATGTGTCTGTCGAACGAAATTTGCTTTTTTCCTTTCTTCTGATTTCTCCCCAAATATGTAATACTCTTGTTTAGAGAAGTATACAAAAGGAGCGGTAGCTGGAGTTTAATAAAGCATAAAAAGACATGAAAAAAGTTGGAAGCAAAATTCTTTGGCTTAATTTTTTAGTGCAATTACATTTCGAAAGTGGTTAATAGAAAAGAATGTAAAAGGTAACTATAACAACATTTCATAGAAAGTTTACATCCAGTTGTGGGAATACTTTCCAAGAATTTATATTTGTGTGCAAAAACTTAGTTTGAAGTCAAACGGACGGATCAATAGTTTCAAATTTTCTAAGGTGCACATTGCAGAGTCCGATTTCAATCTTAACTTCCACTTATCTAGTATGGTTAAGATACCTAAACCTTCAGTAGCAAAACACGACACACTGCGGTGTATTTTACAGTAAAGTTAAAAACTTCAAAAGCAAACGCTTGGACTGATGGACATAACGAAATATATATAAAGTTTCATTGCTGTATTCATCCCTGGAATTTGTTCTACTTACCTAAACCAAAATCAACTAAACTTGTTTGTGAGTTGTAGAAAAAGTTTCCACGATATATCTCGCATAAGAAATTTCAATATTAGTTGTTTGGACTAGCGGTTCCAGATGGATTGTCTTTTGAAATTGCCACAAAAATCAATGCAATTACTGCTGATTTTATTTTTACATCTTTATATTATATATAATATATGCTTGTTAGCTTTAATTTAGTATAGCATTTAAAAGACACTCTTTGATAATCAGTCAGAGACTAATATGTTTTCGAATCATAAGTATCGATTGTCTGCATATAAAATACACGTGACTCTTTATTATTGAGTATTTTGAAACGTTTTTGTAGCAGCCATCTGCAAAAAGTAACTGACAGGAAGAAAACAAAGCTTCATATGGTTAAACATTGAATGCTTGGGAAACGAAATGAAGCGAGGAGGTAAATGAAAACATTATGGTTCATTGCTGGAGCCACGCCCATCAACGCATTGCATGCGGGTGATGTTATTCGTACTACTAAAAATGAAACTGTCTACAAGCGGAATAGTGAGCAACATTCAGTGAGTCATGAAAGGCAGCAGCTGGGAAACTTGCTTAACTTTCATTCATTACTATTTATCGAACCAAACAACTTCTTTGGACTGAAAACGCATATGCTGCTCAGTGCCACTTGATCGATCTACTATATCTGATCGATTGATATCGGAAATTAGACATTGGACTAGATATTTGATGGACATCAGGAAATCCGTTACATGCCGGTGAATGGGAAAGACCTAATTTATTATTAACCAAGCTCAAAACCAATTATAAAATTTTGTTAGTAAATCATGTGAACTCCCATGAGTACCACGTTCAAGTCGCTAAAGAAGAGTGTGTAGCCTAAATCAATCACAATTTGGATTGGTTTCTGTTAATCGTCGTGACAAACACTAAATTAAGATGGGTAGAGGTTAAAGGCATCACTTTAGCTCTCACTAATTGTAGAAAAGCCAAAGGCCCACAATTAATTGATATGTTATGCAACGAAATATAGAAGCAATGCCAGAATAAATATAAAGTTGTGTGATTTATGTCAAGGCGATTTAAAAATCCTATGAATCCCAAATCAGTATCTCAATATGCTTGATATAAAGTTATGTATGTATTGGTTAAGGTTCACATTTCGTTAGAATTTGGTTTTCACGGTACTAAATACATAAAACAATTGGTGGTTGGATGAGAAGTGACGCATTACTTATGCAAGAATAATTATTTGACGGTTCCTTTCCTTATGGAAGTTAGTAATATAAAAGACTTGTCGATTTCGTACAGTTTTAAAGATTACTGACTGTAGCTCTATTGGCCCGGTAAATTTCTTTCGTAATGGCAATCAGCGACAAAAAACCAATGCTCCCTAGTAGCATTTCAATCTGTTACCGGTTTGATGAACGACAAAATTAAGGTTAAATGTAGACTAGCTGTTAGGACCTCAAATTAAATGTTTTTAAGCTTTCTAAACCTGAACAGTATCTAGAACCATAATATGAAATTACAGAAACAACATTATAGTGATTCCATGATTCTTAATAGTAATAATCCTACTAATCGTCACTTCTGTATTTTGTAATCTATGTCCCTCTTAAAACATTGATATTTAACTCAGACTGTCTAATTTCTGTATAACCGACTTAAGACAACTAATGGCTCCTGAGTGCAGCCTTATCCTCTTTAAACAGTTTAATTGATTTACATATCTATCCCGATTGGCATAAATCGCCGTCATCGATGCGAACTCGATTTACTTTATCGCTTAGGGAATTCGAAGCGACCTACATGAAATCGTAGCGAGCTTCAAGCGAAAAGTGGGATAAACGCGCACTATCTAGAAGCGATGTACTTGCGATACTTCTGCGATTAGCCGAAGCAGAATCGCTAAGAAGTCGCTTCGGTTTGGTTTATAAATCCACTACATTCGTCCCTATATCATGCAGATATTTCTTCGATTATGCCACGTTTAATGCATTTTAAGGCTTGTAAATAGTAAGCAGATGTGTATTAATTATTCGAAGTAGTTTAATTTATTTCAACATTTATTACATAATGGATACATAATAGGGCATTATCTATCACAGAAAATCGTTAATTAAGTTAGGTTAAGGTTAACGTAATCATAGCATATGAGAAATAGAGATATGAGAAATAATTTAATATGATTGTCTATACAGGATTAAACACTGGTTCAGCATTTTGCTCGCATGTCTTTGGTTTCCTGCAATGAAAGTAACAATTTTTATTTTAAACAACTGCACATTTTGTTCCAACTATTAACCAGTTTAACAAAACGGACTTACTTTCTTTGTCGAACTCGATCGTCTGCGCGTTTTAAAGATTTGGACATCGCCTCATTCATAGCTGGAATGTTTGCGTTAGCCTTTGTTCGCGGGTTCAATAGCAATCCATCTAAATAAATTATTATTATTCTACAAATACAGAATTTCTCCACTAAGAAAAGACGTTTGGATTTGAATCAGAAATCCTAATTACCGAAAATAGTGGCCAAAAGTTTTGGGAATTTATTAATTCCTTGCTTTCCAGTCTTCCCCTTTCCCTTAAGGTTGCACGATGCCATGAGGTCATCTGTCATCAATGTAGACAGAATAAGTCCAACGCTCTCTTCTACTGAATTGCCCCCAGCCAACGCCAGTCTTCCCATCTACAAAAAGAAGCAAGAATTAATTAATACCGGGACTAATTTCAACTTAAATGCACGTTTATAGCTTACCAGCTTGTCTCTAAAGTTCATGTCATGAGAAATCGTTTCCTCCAACGATTCAAGCTCATGGGGTTGTTTACAAGGAAGAAGATTGATTGGAATGACATGACTTGCAGCTGTTGAATTAGTTGGCCCATGACTAACCCCTATGTTAATGCTCTCCAATATACTACCCATTGTAGCTGCCTGTTGAGCAAGCATTATTTTGATATCCTCCAGCTGTTTTAAAACTTGTGCTTTAAAATCTAAATCGTATTGATCTTTATGTTAGTTCATTGCATATCAATTATAATATAAAAATGCCTGTTAAGCGTTAACTAACCCGTGTCATCCGCAACTACAACTTGAGTTATATTTTCTAAATGTTGAACGGGATTTGGTTGATTTGAAGCCAGTGGTACGGCTGAGGAATCATTGGGCTGTCTTGCATTCTCGTCAAGTCGGTTTTGCACAGCACTGCTTTCTGACATAAACTCGTTAACGTCCGCTAAATCGAAGGGTTCCTCGGGATGATGAGGCAGTGTAGGCGGAGTAACAAACTTTTTGGAGGAGGAACGTCCTGAATCTGATAGATCTGATGTTATTGTTGCTTCGTGCAGCTTTTTGCGCGCAGACTCATAATCATCTGAATAACAACAAACTCAAATTATAAATCAACGAATTTAATTTACAAGTCAATGAACGGAACAGGAGGGGAATTTGAATTACCGAATTCTTTGTAAATTTTGATCTCAAATATAGGCCAATCTTGACTTGGATGTTCAAATTTTTTCGCTACCTTCTTCAGGGCCCGTGTCGTCAGCTGACCCTTTGCAGGGTAACTGCAATACTTAGAGCCAGATCTTTCGTTAATCCAACTTACTGGAACCACCGCTACTGAATTTTCCTCTTTGAAACATACGACTGCGTACGCTTTAGACTCCATCATTTTGTTTTGAATGAAGAAGTGGAAGCACGACCCCAGTTGACCCCGTTGAGATCAATACACATTTACATTCAATGTCAGAAATATTAAAAGTAACAGACTTTTTCCTGAACCTCTCTAAGTCAACCTGGAAAACGCCAATCAAGCTCGATTTGCAAGGATACGTAAAAAAATCTTCGAAAGACTTGAATCGTTTGCCTGTAAATGTACTCTCACCACCTACTGAACTGGCATTATCTGTAACAAGTATCAGTGCGTTGCTCTTAAGAAGTACAATGTTATTTGGGCTCCTAGTTCCAATGCTGTTTCCATTCACAGAATTTCGTTCAGCACAAGGCTCATACGGTAACAAGAACTCCCGCTCTGTCAGTCTGCGATGAATCTGTTGCAAAGGCTGTCTATGACTTCGTAGAATGCGTTTTATCCTACCTAGATAATTTTCATATCGGAAAGCCCCAAACTTATCAAGATAACCATGAGTTCTCACATCCTCAGCTAAATGTATTAGGCCATGCACATTATACGAAAGGTTTTCTCGACCATATAGAACTTTAAACTCATACACAAAGTATTGTAATAATGATTCTGCATAAGCTATGTTGGACTCGGTTTGTTTAGGCTGGGCTAGTAATCGAATAGCTACGGTAAAAATCAAAAAATGGTTGTTCGAAAAGAAAGAAATGTTCGGAATTCAGTTGCTTTCCACCTGTCAATTTCCTTCAAACTTCTTGGCCTTCGGACAAAGTCACTTGTGACATTATTTCTACATTCTACTAGCCTATCTGAGATTTTGTTGACAGTTAATACACGCAATCGGTATGGCTTACGCTTCCCTTCTATCCACAATTTCAATAATTTTTTAACAACCCCCAGACAAACTAAGTGCATGTAATCATAGGGAAAGCATTTTATCATATCAATATTTAACTCAAGTAAAGGGGTTGTATCATTATGGTGCTTGCTTTGACTTTGTGATCTAAATGAGTCGTTAGTTCGCAACGAAGCGTTACGTTTAATGAACACTACACGATTTTCAACGTATTTTCCTTTCAGCTCACACTTTCCACATCCGTAATATCCTGTATGATTTTTAATTGCACAAACGAATGATCTGGCAGGTGCGTCACAAATGAAGGACTTCACTTGAACAGGGTACTGCGTGTTGTCATAAAACAAGCCTTCTTTTTCTAATATTTGCAGTTCAGTAATGAATTCACTAAAATATTTATTCAAATCACTAGGTTTATTTTGTCCGCAGTAAATAGCAACTGGGAACACGTAATTGATCGAATCTACACTAGCTAGTATTGGCCAAAATTGAGTGGAGCTGCTGCGATAAAGAGGCAATCCGTCAATATTAAAACTTAACTGAATGAGTTTAAATTCCCTTTCTTTTATGGTTGGCAAAAGAACTTGTAGTCCGTGTCTGACTCCAATATAAATTGCATTTCCGGTTCCAACAACAGTTGTTGGTGTTGATGTTGGGGTTTTCAATATGGTCCTTGGGTCAACTGGGATATTTTCGAAACACTTATGTCGTTTTAATTTCCGTAACAAATCGGAGAATGCGGTTCGAGAAATGTTATTCTCTATGCTCCAGTCTCGAAGGGATCCCACTAAGTCGAAGTCACTGCTATTATCACATTTTGCTTCGCTAAATATTGTAGTTGTAGGAGTATCAGCTGATCCTATTTCTTTATATTCAAGCGTGTGTTCAAAACTATCTGATGAATAAGAACTATTTTCAGAGTCCGAGAAATGTTCCGAATTTAAAACGGGAATATCCTGCTTTCGCAGTTGATTTGAAGAGCTGATTGAACAACGTGATTTTAGCACTTTTGAAACTTTTTTGTCAATGTATCTAACTCTTGATCTCCTTGAAAGTGAAAAAGTAGCACGAGTTGCTTGTCTACCCATTGCAAATGAATACAGAATAATCCAAATTGTACGGCTGCCTTCAAAAATGTATACTTACCACTGTGTATAAATATCAAGTCAGTATGTGCATAAAAATGCGTTTATAATACATCTGTCAACAGACAAAATATTTCGCAAATCTCGTATCTAATACTAAGCGAAATCAGTACTATATTAGGGATGCATATAGATGACTGTTATTTTCCTTACCAAACAAGTATGCAATCAACGGCTGACTTATATAAGTATCGAGTACGCATCGATTCTAATGCGAAATAACAAGCCCTGTTCGACACGAGATTATCATATCTAAAAATAGACGATTTCGCGTCGAATGTCGCTGTGATCTCGTGTCGAATTACAGCTCGCTTAAAGATCGCTTTATTCGCGTCGAAATCGCTTTTCGATTTTCTAGCGAGATGCCAATAGGGATATATGTCTGATTAGCTATGTGTGAATCATGTACTGTCCAACTAGAGTAGGTCAAGTGGTACAAATTAGCAGCTCGAATGGGTTTAGAATTAACTAATCTCTGAGAAAGTCCTTTGGGACTGTTTAAAAGGCATTATTAGTTTGAACTTAGAGCAGCCTATTCAAATAACAACTTGAAGTCAAAGATTTGCCTTTTTTAAATTTGTCCGAATTAGTGGGCTTCGGAATACTTAGAAATGATTTGCAGACAATTTTGTTACAAGCTTAAATTGTTTGTAGGCCAAGATCAACCTTCAATTAGACACTTAAGCCATTAAATAGCTTGTTGTTTCTTTATGTTATTACTGCGATGAAGATTTATATAGGCAAATATTCAAAGAAATAATTTGGGCTACACCTGCGGAATAAGTCGCTACACAATTCGTTCAAGAAACTCATAGTTCAGTTCTGAGCCAACCGAAGAAAACATTTTAAACCTTCGTACAAAGCATTCAAAATGAGATTATGCAATTATGAAGCAAGTAGTTACTATGTCCTCATCTAAAGTGCCATTGCCATTGTGTTGGAAACGCTTGATGGCTTCTAGGAACCTTAGATAATGCTAATAGGATTGTAGGCATGTAAGCAATCAACAAATGAACTCAAACCGCTTCAACTTTGTTTTTACAATGAAAGTAAGGCGAGACAACATGGGATGAGGAGAAAGTTTCATTTTCTTCGCAGCTGCTTTAGAAATACATCAGAGCCAGAAATAATTCCATCACGCTGAATTAATTCATTCCTATTGGTTTATTAGATTTCATGAGAAGCCGCTTTTATTTCGCGCTTCTCGTTGAGTCAGAAACATGTTGTAAAAGCGTTGGAAATAAGTAAGTGGATTAATACTGGGACGTGGGGAAAGTAAAGTGTTTATTCTTTTGACTTCTGTAAAGAGCTGCCTTTGAATGTCACTTGAGAAAAATGAAATATTTGGGACAAGAACAATTCGAATGGTTGATGCATCGTTCCATTATTAGTAGCAGCGTAGATAGTTAATGTCTTTGTTTCGTCCGTTTGTCTGTCTGTATATCGCGAAACACCTAACAAACATCTACGTATTCGTCGTTACTAACTGATTCGACGAAGGCATAGATGAAGTAAAGTTTGAATTTGGTCAATGTCGTCTTGACCAGTGATCCATCAACTCGGAAGAACCTTTAAATTTCGTTTATTCCTGTTTTCGCATTACACCCCAGTTTTAAACTCAAGCTTCATCCATTTTGAAAATCTTCTGTCTAGCAGGAATAAATTAAAGGTAAAAAGACTTTTAATGGATTGATAATACCTACTTGGTACACACTTTAGTTGGTAAAACATTGCTTTGAGTCACCTACATATACATAAATATTATTATATATCTAACAAGGTCGGTTCCGTTAAAGCCATGAATTCTTCATGCGTTGTGCCGTTGTTAGACAATTTCCTTTCTCAATCCCGCCCACTCAGACGAGACTCAGTTTTTGGCTAGTATGGAATTCTGCTTAACGAACAAAATGTCATGGTCCCACAAGAGAAATCAGATAAAAATCTTGGGTCTAGCGAAAAGAAAGTGAGAGCCCAATATATTCCAATTCTTCTTTGCCCTAGTCATTCTGCTGCTGTTATAAGGTACATTGCCTATCATCAACAAATAAAAGGGGACTCATTCAACTGTCAAATTACATATTATACGGTCCTAAAGAATAGGTCATGATTTACTGCTCCTTGAATTCAGAGATGCACGCATCCTATTCAATTCAAGAGGAGGGATTATATTCATGTTTTCTCAAAGCAAAGATCTATTTCTTTGATTGTTATCGAATGGGTGAAAAGTGAAGGCGTGCTCAGAAAGCCCCCTGTCTCCATTACATGAACATGAGGCGAGTTGATGAGTTCGCTTAAAATGGTACTAAAGTTATAGCACATACATATATTATATATGGACAGCCGTGTTCATTTAGCAGGCTCATAGCAGTATGATGTTCCGCCACAAGATTAGATACAACACAACCTTCAAGAAGAAGTGGATAAGTAGGCTTTTGTCAAGGGGAAAAGGCAGTTTTACGGAAGCCTTTGTTATATATGAAGCTGCATAGGTGAAAGTTTATCTTTATGGTTTTACTGGAGGTGGTTTTTTCCACATTCATTCTGAACCAAACAAACCACCATGTTGGATAAGTCCATAGACCACTATTTAACTACTTCATGGGCAGGTAAAACGCATTGTCAGGATTCAAGATTGAAGAAGTAGGATTAAAGGATACTCCCGAATTCTTTATTGTATAGGTGCTGTAAACCTCCTTGTGTGCTTGGGGACCCCATGCTTCCTTTCTTATCTGGGTGAGCCGATAGCAGAAAAATATCAATAAATTCGAAGTGATGTGCAGCAAGCAAGAGAAAGTGGCATATTTACCCATCTCTGTCGTAACCGACTTTCCCTTGATGACTGTTACTAAGAAGACGGTGTGCTATACTTATAACCTCTTTCTTTGATTACCGACATACCATTGTAGCACAGGCTAAGGATCTTCATTGAAATGAAAGGAAGGAGCACAGAAAAAAACGGGATTGTGTAAAGTAATACAATGTAGATATTGACTATATAGATGTACTTGTGCAAGTAAAAAGTAAACAAGTAGAGCCAGCAAGCAGAGAAAGCAAGTTGTTGGAAAAAAGAGTCACAGAGGGTTAGCTAACTATCAGGAGGAATAACAATTGATTGTGCAAGTTGAAGCTTGAGTATTTGCACAACAAACTAATTACATTCTTTTGTGTTAAATCCCAAGTAATCCGTTTTCTCAAGAAGTAAAAAAAACGACATATCCTGGCTTGCCTGACTTTCTCATGTTGCTGTAATGTTGACAATACACGGCTTGTTTCAATTCCGCTCCGATACTCATAGCTGTTCTTGTTCACGACTAGCATTTTTATAGCTGTGTGTAGTGTTCTGAACAACGGAATGCATCTAGAGTTTTAGCATGCTAACACCAAAAAATGAAACCAAATGTTGAGGTACGAGAACACAAAGACCTTCATTGTCAGTCGGATGGTGTGCACACCATTCAGAATGCATGCGCACCCCGTTCCAACCGTGGACGTTATGGATCTTTCTCTTCTACTAGAGCCGAACTCCCTCCAAAAAAAACACATTACAGACATCTAAGCGGTAATTGAAAAAGCGAAGAAAGCGCTTTAAAGTAGGCTTGCGGGCTCCGCGCGTCCCCTTGTGCTACCTGCTGAAAAAATAGTTTGTAGGGACTAATTTGGTTGTCCCGAAAACAAGTGTGAAGGAAGGTAGCATTAGCCCTAACCAAGAAAACTTCTTAGTGTTGGGGAAAGATAATACATGACCTCAATGTCAACACATTGGGATCACCCATGAGGGAAAGAAGATGGAAATGATATCTATTGAGCGTATAGCCTACCTAAATCTCGAAACTTCTTATACTCAAGTTGTTATATGTTCGTAAAAGGCCAAGTGTTAACGACCATTTGAGATTGAGGAATGCTGTGGAGAGTGTGATGCTCCGAAAACCAGCCAATGACTAACATACTATATGTACCAAGCCATTACTGGAAGACAATTGGTGATCCGATTGAGCACTTAGATTGTAAAAAAAGAAAATACCCAAAAAATGAAAAGCGAACCGAATCCCCTCCTAAAAAAAATGAACAGTTTCGGCTGGGGTGTAATGGCAAAAAGTTGCCATATGCTCCAGCAGGAGTTAAAACCTACTAGCTTTTGGATGTGTGTGTTGTGTCAGTAGAAGAGGAATTTCCTTGTTCCATCTTTCCCATATGGCTTTTCTCCTTTCCCTTCTGCTTTTCTTAGTTAACACCACTCAGAAAACAAACTAAGAGATGATTGTCTGTCCGGTTGCTTGGAGAATGAGGATATGGAAAATGTTGATTTATTAGCGTTTACATTCGTCATAACCGCGCTTATGAAATTAAGTCAACTCTGACTTTTCACCAGTAATAGCCTCAACCAACTCAAGTATGGAAATTGTGTAGATATAAACATACCTTTTCCTTCACCTGTTACACCCTTATTGATGCATATTAAAAAAACAACGCTTTTTCTAATCCCAAGTATAAATGTTTCCGCTCGTGATAGTTAATGTAATCAGCGCAGCGATATCTCCGTTTTATCTATCTGTATGACCAAAAACATGATATTTTCCCGCGGTCTTGTGTTCTTGTGGTTATGGCTTTATTGAACTCAAAAACTTTTTTGTTGTATTCTTACCAAAATGAAGCAGGCTGTGCACCGATGGTGATTGATGTGAGAGGTCTTACGCACTTGCCTGTCCTCTTCTCCCGGTAGTCATATACTACCCGACCCCAGACCGTGCAGCCTGTGTCCTGTTTGTAGTATTCGCAGTGTCGACTTTTCCTGAGAAGCCCAATTTTTTAGGAAGCCGTACAAGTTAGAACACCAGCCTAAGGATAGACATGCGTGTCTGAGCCTCGGTTGTTCTTTCGCATTTCTCTATGCTCATCTAACCCCAACCAATTGTCATCTGTTTCAACACCTCGTGACTTTGAAGCAGAAATATCACTATAGAGCCAATAACATACAACAGAGGCGAATCAGCCAACCTGTTTGAGAAGTTTTTAATTTAGAAAGAAGTAGTAGTAAATTTAGACTCTTCACGTATAGCCAGTCTAAGTCTGTCAAACTTGCACTTCCGTCCCATACCATAACCTACTTTTTGTGTATTGCACAATAAGTTATACTCTAGAAGTCATGCCAAATGCGCTAACAATGTTATGTAAATACGACAGATGAGATCTGGAGCTTCCTGATCTCTCGGGATTTCTACCGACAGCAACGAAAATTGCAACACCAATGTTATTTATGAATTTCATGGAACGAATTCATGTAATTGCAATTAATGCAAGTAACCTTGCCATGCGATGTCTTACATCGATAGTTTTGCTCAGCGAACACTTTCCCCAAGCTCCCCAATCCACTCCGAACCCCATACTATACGCATTACGATATATTGAATATCTCACCTTTTCCGAGTCTACAGGGGTCAATATGAAATCTTTGTGCTAAAATAATTTAATAAATTGAGTTAAAAAACGCTATTAAAAACACCGCAAGTCTGTATTATAGAGGGATCCTTTGATTTGCGGGAACAACCAGCCATGCAGTATTCCCGATTTAACAGAGATAGAAGGAACGGCATTCCCTTCTACTTAGCGAGGTTGTATCAGATCACCGCATATTAGCATCCTCCCTTGGAGTTGGCATTGGCAGTAATAATATCCGGAAGGGAACTGAATTTGCTTTACTATTTCTCGGCTTTTGCGAATCCAGATAGTCAAATTCCGCTAGATGTAAATAGCTCTTATAAGGTCTGAATATGCCAGATAAAGTGGCCTTTTCCTGCACTAGAACTTTAAAAGGAAGACTTTGACATAGAAATACATAACTACAACTACCATCCTCTGACAACACCACTCTCTCTTATCATATTAGAATCGAATGATACCTCCCACTGCCAGTCATTGCGATTAATCCACTCAATTATTCTAACTATATCTATACCCCAGTACCCGGAAAAAGGCAGTTTTGTATATCTAGACTATGTGCAAAAGCCTGTATCCGTCAGTCGGTGTACTTGTGACAAGTGTCAGCCCACAAGCCCGTTATTATCTTCTACCCAAAATGTTAATTTAATTGTTCAAATTCCTCCGGACCCATTCTACAGACCGTTTGTCCACCTGCAAAAAAGTAGAGAGAAAGTTAGACTTGCTCTGAAAAAATTTTTTGTAGTGCCGTGGTTTGCGTTAAGAACGTGAAAAAGCCGCGGAAAGGGCTTCTACTGCTACGCAAATGTTCTTTTCTTTTTCTTTGGAGGATGATAATGAATGCAAAATAGTCCAAAGTTTCAGCTAACATGAATATCAATGTTGAATCTGTATACCCGGATATCCTCCAGTGTGAGCCTGGAAAGAATTGTTCCATTAAACAGTAAACCTTAACCACAATCTAAACTACGCGATAACTCACCTATAGTACCAATCATTCTCCATGCAATGCAATACCGATACACGATGCTTCGATAAATTCCTGTTGTTTCGTGAGAAAATAAACGGTTGACTTTACTCGCGTGCGTCATTCCCTTCACCTACTGGTGGACAGGAACAATGTGTAGAGAGCGTAGCACTCACCTCCAAAAACAGAGTCACGACAAATTACAACCGGAAAGCGGCGAAAAATAAGTGGAATGAAATTGATTGGTTCCGAGTATTTGTAGTCGCCTTTCGGGTTTTCTCCAGATGCACTTGAGAGCGATCCTTCAAACTCTTTTTTATATCTTGTTCTTAATACAACGACCTTCTTCGTTCTGATATTAGTATTAAATAGATGTGCCAATAAATAATGCACGTATTTACTGTTCCTATGTTAGAACGGATAGTGACTCGTAAGAAAAAAAAAACTTCACTTTAAAGCTAATGAAATTTTTTTCTCTTTGTGAAGGTAGATGGAATGGGCATTAATAGCAAAACTTTTTTAAACGTATGCTTGCGAAGTATAAAAATGATGATTTGTCGGGTAATGTGCTACTGCAAAAAACCTCCTTTCCAGGTTGGTTCTTTTTCGTCAGCTTCGCACCAATGTTAGTAATGTAATTTGCAACAACAAATCTCATTATAGACAAGAAACACCGTTTACTCTCCCTAGAATCAACGATATATTATGAGGTATCTATGGTGCTTTCCAATATTTCGGTGAAAAGAGCAAGAACCGTGAGAACAGCGAGATGACCCGTGAAGCACATTCTGTTTTACACAACCGCGTTCGTCCCCACTTTACTCCTTCGGTGATTTACATGAACCATTTTACCCTTTTATATACGACAGTGCCGATGGTACAAAAAACTTCTTATAAGTAAAGAAGCGTTCGATTCGTTCCCGTGATCTGTTTATGTGGACTTTTGACAACATGAAGGAACGACTGTGTTTGGTAGTCGAATTCTTCTGGCAGGTTGAATCTGCGCACGGTGTCTTTGCATGTGCGTTCTCCACGAAAAAACCAAATTGATGGAAAACACAGAACAATTCTCTACTTACTATCTATCTATTCTAGTGCTATCTAGTGTACATAATAATATGTTTACACGAACATATTCTTTGTCCACAATTTACTTAATCCTTTCTATTCTAAATCTCTTTCTGCACAACGTCAACCTGTAGAAAGTGAATTAAGAATCAAGCTTTCCAAGAAAAGTATGACGTTTTTAACCCAGAATACCTTTCTACATCTTTAAACTTTTCTATCTATGTCCATAGGTTCGACTCACACCCGCCTCCATAACTAAGTCTGATTAACTGTGATGCTAATGTCTCAGAAGAACGGCACATGGCGTAGCATCTTGACAACCAAACTATGTGCAGACAATGATCCACCAAACCCAAGTATTGACCGCCTCTGCTTCCAGCGGCCCACCTCTGGTGTCTCAAACCCTCTATTATATCGTCGTGTTGCTACCCTGCTTTGCTCGCTTACTGTCTCTCGTCCTTCGGCTAAAATATGTTATATGTTTTTATGGCATCACAGTTATTATCACACTTATTCGTTGGTCCCACTGCTGGTCCGTTAATCCATCTCAATTACTAATGTGTAAACTATGATCTAATCTGACATTATTTTTTAATCATTTATCCATATTCTACCATTCGCTGATTATAATATTAAAAAAATTGAGCAAATCTACAACTACATCAATGTACTTACCATGATGTGGTAAAGTCGCATATGCATAGTAATCTGGCTACCTTCACTAACGAGAAAAAATTAGTAGTTTCGTAGCGGACGGCGCGGAGAGTTGAATTTTGAGCCACGAATAAAAAATTTAAAACAAAAAAGGAGTAGAGTGTGGCCAGCAAGATATGCTCATTATGACAGTAGCGAATATCTATTATTCTAACTTCTTTATTTATTACATAGGCTAGTTTCATTGGGTGACGTCAGTGCTTGCTATTTAAATCTTTGATTATATTATTAAATAAGATAGTTGCCTCGGCTTCACTTCTACCCTTGCATCTCATTTTCTCTCGATTTATGAAAGCATGTAGCCAAGAGTACAAAGTAGTCGACAGAATAACAACTTATAACATCAACCAAGGAAAACTTACATTCTAGTTTCGTTTTTAAAGCCATAACTACTACTACCGGGATAGACATTTACGTGTATTACAATTACATTTCCATGCCATTCAGTTTTTAGGATCATTGTGAGAAGTAACAAAGCAGCATTATTCTATTTGGGGCAGTGTTAGACTGAAATCAACCGAATGTCGTAGGATTCTGTAATTTCAAGGGCTTCTCTAGACTTAACGGTAAGATTAAAGTGTTTAACTGATTCTTTCCACGCTTAGTTGTAGTCGTCTCTGCTTTATTTTTCCATGTTGTAGACTAAGCTCCAGCTATTTTTCTAAATGTCTATGGAACCAGTGTTGTAACGCTATTTGCTCAGTTATACGTGCTTATTTCGCATTGTAATGATAATGATGCTTTGCTTTTGAGGGGTACCATAGGCCAAGGGCTTTAGTGGTTCTCCGAGGCTTAGCCCCATCATCATCAAAGCATGTAGTATGTACACTGGGCTTAATGCCGGCAATGAATGTGCCGTTTTTTTTTGTATCCACCAAAACTCTTTCAACGGGTTCCCAAAAGTGCGTGGAAAATAGACGGGAAGCTAATGGGGAAGTGATTCGAGAGCTCTTGAAAGAATAGAGAATTAGGACCTCCTTTTCAATTCACAGTTAGCAGCAATAAGTACTGAAAAGTGGGAGATAGATAAGAGGGGGAAGAAAAATAGGATTTACAATAAATTTGCCAACTTCTCTATAGATATCTTTAGGTATAGAAATCTTGCTGGGTTTTTCCCAATGTATGTAACGTAATTTGATTTGACTTGAAAGTTCTCTCAAATTCAGCACCCTCCTTCAGAGAAACCACTTCTTCTGACTCAGCCTCAGCTTGAAGAGTGGGATAATTCAAGAAGTGCGATAAGATTCATTGCTTTTCAAGGATATAATATATAGCACTCCATTGTTAGACTAGTGGAGGAATTCAACGTGCGTGTTTAGATAATGACTGCTAACGTAACTTTGAAAGCCGTTAAGTTGTGTACAAAACATCAACCAGCTACGTTCTCTCTCGACGAATGTAGGTCCTTATAGATTGAGTAAGCTCTGAATACAAAATTAAGGTGTCTACCCATAAATAACATGCCGAAATTTTCATGGAGATCATGTTTACAGGCACATCACAACCCCAGTTCCTTAATTCAGCCCAATATTGGTGTTCGGAAAAAAGACAGACCCCGCTTACCAAAAAAGCCTCCCTTGGTCTTTTTTCCAATTTACGATTCAAATAATTAGAGCTAGTTAGTTAGATGCCCTATCAAATAAGAAAAAGAAAAAGCACATTGCTGTATTCTATCGCGGCTGCAGTAGAAAACGCGGCTACTGGGTCGAGAAAGCAACATAGAGTTCTTAAAGTCGGAAAACTTGAGATAATGTCAAAACGTGAGATACAGTGAAAAAACGGAAATGTAATTTGTATTATTACATTTCATTATAATCGCATACAAACGGAGAAGCGGCACAGTACGCTACGTGTAAAAACAAGGCCAATTTGAAGATCATCATATGTACATTCTCTTTCACATGTTTCTTTCTATTTTGGTAAATTTCATGTATGATAATGTTCGTAAATGCGCTGCATAGAACAAAAAGGAGTCTATTTGCACACAAATTGCCCTGCCTCAAGTGATTATATATTATTCTATATATTATTCCCAAACCATACTGCTGCTTCAGAGTAGAGGCTAATGTGAGAGACGAGAGAGTCACTGATCACTAGTCTTTTTATGAGTGGATCTGTGCTGACGGTGTTTCACCTGCCATCAAGCAAATACAATGCACAAAAGTAAAGAATAGAACGAGAAGGAAATAACTTAATAACTAGGCAAATATGTAAACAGGACAAGCACTTTTCCACCAATGGTAGTATGTATGACAATGTGCTAGTCAAAAGAAGAGCCAAACTCTCTCACACACACACACGCCAAAACTGTATATCTATTGATGGAGAAGCTTGCAGTACACAAAACGAAGGGAACTAAATTCTTTGTTAAGTTAAAAAGTAAGCAGAGCATTTTCACATAGCACAACCGGAGTCCGGGCCCTAGATGCGAAATCCTTCCCGTGTTTTGTGACTCAATAGTAACAGGAAACCATTATACAAAACAGATTTGATGCTGCCTGTCTCTACTCCATTAGAGTTGGCAGCGTTGCAGGAATCTCTAATGCCCCCTTCCCAGTCTCGTCAACTAACGTTTCTCTGGTTTGATAAGATTGACAAAGGTGCCAAAAACCCAAAACAAGCCCACATTAAAGGAGTCTCGCGACCTTACAGGAAAATGTCTGTGATGGAAAATACGGATGCACAAATTTGCTGGAAACAATATGGAACAGCGTTTGTCCACGCAAGGTTTGATGACGCTTCCTGTATCACATTCCAACTATAACGACCTAAAGTTCTTTAACCTACGAATGTTTTCTGTCCACCATCCAATCTTCATTTTTAGCGCTACTTCATGCATCAGTCCACCATCTGCATGAAATTTCCCTATTCTTCTCTTTCATGTTTCCTTGCTCTATACATCAATCATCACTAAAATCGAAAGCCTCAATATGCGCATTATTATTTATTCCATACGTTTTTTGGCAGAAATATGATGAGCATAACTGATAATAGATAGCTGGTTATTTAAAGGACCAGAATGGAGTTCTAAACAGGCGACGATTTGGTGAGATGAAAGCGTAGAGAAAGTTCAATGCCAATGTAGTATATTACAGAAGGAATGCGGCTCATAGAATCTTATATACCCTGTTGAAAGCCCGCTTCCGTTGTTCTGAAACAAGGGGCATGGAACTATGATACTTAGAAAAGGTCGGTTGATATAATGTAGATGAACTGGAAACTAGCGTTTTAAAGTAACAAACGCAGCTCGGAGTTAAGTACTCATTATTTTGATGAATCGACCCAACGCATGATATTTCGAGCGTCTCCAGGCGCATCCCTCAATTAGTAGTACTTTGTATCAATAATCAATCTTAGTACTTATCATTATTTACATCTCTAGAAGTAGCCGCTTAATTCCTTAACAGAGTTGATTGGGTGTATAGACACTATATTATAGTTCCAATGCCTTTGTTTAACTCATTAACCAAATGTTCTGCTTCTAAACTTCAATTTATTTATTTGTTCCAGGTGCTCCAGTTGCATTATCTTGAAGAAGACCATGGCTTCCATATTTCCAACGTTTCTTCAAAATTGCTCGTTCCATCTGTCAGAAAACGAGAAACTCTGGCGCGTCCAGTTTTTTGCTTACTACAAAACTTGGGTCTTCGGAGTATGGAATGGATAACTCTGTTTTCTAAACAAACATTTCATGAAAATGTACATTCGCACTAAGTTAAAGATTAAGTATACAAATTATGTATATAGCTAATACAATCTCCATACCAATATATTAATGCGACGAAACTTTGTAGCTTGTATACATTCACGAGTCTATAAATGTTTAAGGTATGTATATCTTTAGGGTTAAACCATAGTACCATAGGAGTTAACGTAAAGTATATGTAGTGTTAGCGCTAGCGATAAGTTCTAATGGAAATGTCGTATTTGTTACATCATTTGTATGGAAAAGTGAGTGTATTCTTTGGTAACGCTCTACAGGAATGGTTTCTGCAAGGATCAGTTCTGCTGAGAGTGAGTTGATAATCTTGAAAGTTTTACCTGATTTTGACCTGCTTTAAAAGTATTTTTATTGTGATTGTGACCACCTTATACAAAAAAGTCATTGAATGGGTTAAGGATGAATCATGGTAGATAATTTTATGTATTCTCATATACAACTAGATTGAGTTCATTCATTCTTACCCCCACATCTACAGTCAACCATATAAGTACCGTAGCTAGAGTGAAAGGCAGTAGTATTTATGTCGCATAGTCAACACAATCGCTTGGACAAGGAAAAATGCAATTTCGCAACACATTTACTGTTTATATAGTGCTGTCGGTGGGAGTACATGGCCACAATTTAGTCGGATGCGTTTTGACTGAATAGAGAGTAGAAAAAGCCTTGTTCAAGTTTAACCTGTCACTGTTTAAAAGTGCAAAGAAAGCCCATTTGTTCAAAATACTTTTTTCTTTTGTGTCATAATTTTTGTCTTGTAAGAGGAAGTGTTATATCCTAGTCCTCCTTTTTTCACTTGATAAGTTGTTTCTTCAGCAAGGACCATGAAGGAAGGAAATGGTACAAAAATGTCATAACTTTGTATACAACTCCGTTCCAATATATTATAGCGAAAAAGGAAAATACAGGCCCTTCGCATTTTTCAGTGGGATTTCGGTTCAGCCAGTAAAAAAGCAAGAGTTAGAGTGCAGTTTTGGTGGAGATGTACCGTTTCCCTCACAACTCAGTACACTCACACAGTATTTGACATTAAATAGAGGAAAAAGCTCTCGTCGGTGAGGAGAGGAGCATAAAAACAGGAGTCACATAATATCTTCTCATTTCATGTGCCTGTATCTCGTTTTTTCACTGTTATGACCAAAACCATTTATTTGGAGCACTTTCTGACCGGTTGCAACATTTTTCTGCTTTAAGTATCCCATTTCGGGGACATTAACGAGCTAAATGGCTATCGCCGTCAGTGTTTAACTCAATGGTTATAGGTGGGACTGGGTGTGTATGCAGACGTCCGTATCTATAGAGATAACACATATGTTTATGAAGTTATTACTGCACAACTAAACTCTGCATATTGCAACATTACTTGTTTCCCCCCCCCACACCACCATTCAGGACTAGTTCCATTATAGTGATACTTTTCCTGTTAAGGCAATCTAGTGGCAGCAGTTGATGAGCCTTGCAATTACTGGTGAAAGCGTTCACAAAAGGAAATCACCGTTTACACACGTAATCAGAAACAAAGCATTTCATTTTTACGTCGTGTATGCATTTTATGTCTTGGTTTATGGTAAGCACCATGCTTGGAAAGAGCATAGGGACAATCCAATGCCGAGCTGAATCTTTGGCTAAACCTAATATTTGTCTCCCATGCAAAAGTTGTAGTAACCGTGTTAAACTGCGGAAAACATCAAACTATGAATCTTCTGAGTTAGACGCGCACACATCTACGTGCTCATACCGCATTGGTGACGAGCATAAATGGGAAGAGTAAATATATGAAACTGACATTCCCAAAACCATTCACAGAATATGCTTCAAGAGTGAATGTGAACACTAACTAAAAATTGGGACGCTCCGCTCTAACTTCAGCATTGCTCACTTAAAAGAGCGGTGCAGGAAGTCAGAGTACCTACCTTGCTACCAAAGCAAGCTAATGTGCAAAGTATGCAAAAGAGTGTTTAATGTTCTTTTCGGGAAGGCACAAATGTACATATTCACGGTTCTCTTTTTGCCCATTCAAAAGTGTTACAGGGAAGTGTTGCTCGTTCAACTGCACGTATCTAAATATAGCTCATTTGACTCAATTTTTATTCATTCATCTCCGTTTCATTTGGATAATTCAAATTGTTACTCCGTTGTGTACTTTTCCCATTTTATGGAGGGCTGAAACAACTTCAGACACATGAAGAAATTCATCATTATTCATTCCTCCAAAGTGAAAGCATGTGAAATGAAATGTTACAAATAGTACCGTCTAAAAGTCGCATAAGCTTGGCCATGAAGCAGCTTCACAGTACCGGTTGTACTTATAACACGCATACTTTTAAACAAAGACAGCATTTACTTTGCACACATTGGCAAGCAAGTAATATGACGCTCCTGTTGAAGCATATTGTTTATCTGACTTGGCTCCCTATAAAGAGACGGGTTGGCGTTGCTCGTAAAACAAGCCGTTAAATCTGTTCCATCTAGACAAATGCTACGGTACATGTTCAAACAAACAGCAACTCGTGAGTGACTTTGTATTCACACATGATTTGAAGGATGGCTCTTAGACATTTATAAATGTTCTTTTGTAGTCAACATTTTTTTGTTCCCTATTTTTTTCTGGAAAAGAAAGCAAAAGCATCCTGCTGTTTTGAACTTTGGCCGGAACTAGCAGTTGTTGAATGAAATCTATCATTCCCTATATTTTAATCATGAATATGGAGTTTGCTTCCAAAAAGCCTTGAAAGAAAAGTATGTGAACCAGTGATTCCAATGTAAATAACACTTTCCAGTTAAATGTGAACTTACTTGGGCATATATCTATAGTTCAGTCAGTCATGCGAAAGTTGAAACAGTGAAGCATGTGCTATGTGCACTAATGCAAGAGTGGAAACTGAACCACATGTTTGAATAATGCGTAGTTACATACAAGTGAACGTACCTATTTTTATTATTTCGAGTAGGATTTCAACTCTGGAAAGAGATTTCATGGTTGACGGATTACACAATTTTTACAGACACTGATGAAAGGGAACTTACTTAAGAACGAAACAAACTGCTCGTTGATGATGAAACTAATGCATGCATATGTACTTACATACATTTTATCATCAAATATGTACAAAAAGAAGTGGCTGGAAAGTTGAGAGACTCTGGTTTTCTTTGTTTGAGCAACATTGGCTTGGCTTTGCACACGTGAAATTTCAGGATGGGAAATGATGTTTCCTAGTTCAACTTCTCAAGTTACACCAATACCCCAGGGACATATCAGTCAGGCAGACAGACGGTACTACATGTATTCATGCCCACATGCCTAATATGTCCTTTGACATTTTTAATCTGTCATAATTATAATAATTTTATCATTAAATGAAGTATACCTGTTGGTTCAAGCACCGTGGAAAGTAGGAAATGTTTGGGTTGGAAGAAATGCATCACTGAAATTTGAGTACATAGTTATGCTCCTTTCAACTTCAATGTTAATTGGTTTGGCTAGGGAGCCATTTGTCCGAAATTCAGAAAACGGACTAATGAGACAGCAATCAAACAAGTTTATGATGTTACCACATCAAGTTTCATCTTTTGAGCACTTTGACAAGCCAAGGGAAAACTAGCGAATGAACGGTATTACTATTTAAGCAAGGAATACAGTAAGACAGAACCGGAAACTAAACAAATAGCTAAACCATAGTAAATTATATATAGTTCAGGGGATTTTGCAAACTGTACAATCACGAACAGGTTGCATAGGACAATCGGATGCGTGTTCCAGGTTGACATTCTTTGGGAAAGCTCCGTAACGTAACCATTGTATCATTTTTAACCAATCAGGGTGCCATTGGAACATACGAGGTTTGATTATCAGTTTGTAATGATACTTGATACTATTAATATTCTATGCCAAACATCGAAATGCTGGCTACAAACGCGTATGAGGACAATCCAGATTTGTCTAAAGGGTTTTCACTAGTTTATCCTAACACTTTTCGTCTCTAGCTAGAGCATAGCATGTATAATTAACCAAGTGCTTTGTATAATTTGCATTGAGTGAACTTGTCCTTAGCATGAGATCAGAGTGTAAAGTTTGAAATGTTGTAAATGAGTTCAAAGCTTGTAAACAGTTAGTTTTAGTTTTAGCTAAAGTGGTTGATGTCAATCTGAGCTACTACCATAACAGGTTTAGGTTTCACAGCTTGGAGTATATCATAATAAGATGTAATTACGCGCAAGGTTGGCACACAATGGTGAAACTGAGATTATTGTTGAACCTTTCCCACCCCAACCTTTATTTAAAACAACGAATATTACTGTATTGTGTCACAGAGTCTAGTAGGCGCTGATTGTGAGTGAAATAGGGGAGACAGTCTTTTTTTTAAAAAAAAAACTTAGATGGCTTACATACTTTGACGAAAAAGACGTTGGATATGACTGTAGACCAGTTAGTTTGTAACTACATCCGTTGTACTCTAATGCTGTGACATTAGTTAAATTACAATTAGTTTAATGGACTGTATTACCTTCAACATATTTCTATTTTGAATGGTCCGGTTACTGATACACATTGTGAGAACTTAGCACACCAATGCACAGCGTATGCTTTAAGCGCATAGATTTTTATCACAGTAAAAATTGAAAGGGCTTTATACATCAGCGTAAAATTGAGTACGAGGAATTATGGTAAAAGCCTACATCGACTAGTTTCAGATTTTACAATTAAAATTTAAATAGAACAGTTATAAAACAATGACACGTTTGGTAAACAAAAATTAATGCTACTACTCGATAAAATAAGCACACGCCAAATTTAAACAGCAACACTCTTAGCAACACGTATAAAAGTATAATATTAGCGATGTATTACTTATATAATATATATTATGTTTATGTCCTGTCAACTCTCACAAATGGTTATAGAAATGGAAGGTGCTAAAAATCTCGCTAAAGCAGGAAAAATGTGAAATCATAGTTTTAATGTACAGGATCAGTATATATTATAGAATAATTTTATTTTGCTCTCAGAACTAGAACGAGAAGATGAGGAGATATATATATGATATTTGAATTGGATTAAATTTATTCTAATGAGCATCGATGGTCGTTGACTAAGTCAGTCGTTATAATTGTAATGGATTCAGCTCACACTTTATTTTCTGATCTGGGAGTAAACCTACGGAATGTGCCATTTACTTAGTTGTTGAGGTCAAACCATGTATTTGTATTACCAAACCAGGTAATTGTTTAGAACGGAGATTTAGTTAAAATGAATACAATAAAGCAGAGGATATGCGACATCGACACAGGTTGTATTTAATGATAATGACAGATTGTATAAGAACGTTTGAAGTTTAGTTGTATAATAAATACATATATATTCATAACCGTAAAGGATATTATTACTACAATGTAATCTAAGATAGTATAGAATACGGTATTTGAAAGAGATACAAAAATGTTGTCTAAAACCTTAAAACTACACTATGTAATACTATGCATCAAGTATGTACAACACAGGAAGAGGTTTGGTGGAGGTTTGTGTTTAGATTGAGAAAATTTAAGCAATTTACTAGACCGTAAGCGGGTTACTATCGCCCTATCCAGTTTTAGCCCACAGGAGTTCCAATGGATTTCACCATGACTTTTAAGAATGAATCGTAGAATTCAAAGAAATACAGAAAAGCATGTTGTATAAATAAATATATTATTAAATGGGTGAATAAATAAATAAAACATTTGTGACCAAAAACATGGCGAGTGTGACCCGAATTGTTAAAATCAGGGTGAGTATTGATTTGCATAATGTGTTGCTTCTTCACTCTCATTCCAAAGTTTGCCAATTTATTCTTTCACAAATACTCAAATATTTCATTGATCTGATCAAATTCAACGATATGGCTATGTTGAAGTTACAGTCATTTAGTTAAAGAGACACTGTTTCTTCAAAATGCTACCTTGGAGGATTCTCACATACGAAGCCAAAGCATGTTTATTGCAATAACATGAAGTAGCTAAAACCAGGATATTTGACTGCAGTCTGATTGACGAGTTGTGGCGTAAAACATACGTACATACATACAAAATTTCATATTAATTAAATATGACGGCATAAAGTATTTTCATACAAGGACAACTAGAACCCTTTGAAAGTGAAAGTAAACTTTTGGCCTCCTGTGCCTTCGCTAGCACGAGTCAGCACTACGTGTCCATGTTTAATAAACAGCTTTTGGAATAATGTAAAACCGAGCTGGCAGCTCTGGCATTCGCATTCACATTCAGGTCCAGCGCAGCGAACGTATCGACCAGCTTTCATAGTTTCACAGACACCCCCTGACGAATGAGAAACAAACTTTCTCCTGGGAAATCTCACACCATTTACCCGGACTGAATCGGGTGTATGGTAATGATGTAAGCCTTCCCATTCCAGTTTATGCCTGCTTAAAGCCATGTAATATGTATGTGTGCAACATGATTTCACTTTCTCTCCAGACAATTGTACTGTGACTCTGGCTCCATGCTTACATTGTATTCTCCAGCATTCCTAACTACAACTATCGGAGCTCGTATGCCCTAATACGCTGTGATGAGTAATACTCTGCTGACATATATATTTCTGGGCAGATAAATACAATACACGGGAATGGGATGGCAAACGATGGTTAATATTGTGCATTTTGCCTGGCATGCCGTGCCATACCACTATTGGAAGAGTTGATGCCGATTGGTATGGTGGGAGAGAAAAGTATGAAAGTCCCATACGTTCCAGTTATAAAGTCCGGATGGAAAATATGTGGTGCACAATACGAGTGGAATGAAAGCGAGAGAAAAAATTACTTCACGTATTCATATTATCATCATCATCATCGCCGCCGCCACCACTACCACCATGTAGTAGCATACATCAGGAAGATCAAGGAGTCTGTTTTGTGCCATTAGCTTTGTAGATATACACGAAACCACCTTTGCCGTCAATGTTGATTTTTACAAATTGTTTCCTTCAGTTTTAGCCTGCCGATTTCACCACTTCATAATTACTTGTTTACTCGATTAGATTTGCTTCTTGTGGAGAGTTCCCCGTGAAAGCCAATACCGGAAATATGGAAAATCACTTGGGTTCACGCAGATTTCGGTTTGGCTTTCACACCATTTATTGCTAAAACCGCCGTTCCCATTTTGGTTGGACAAAATAGTATTAAATATTTAGTGCTGGATTACTGTTCTCTGAAAGGTAAGAACATTTGTATAAATTAATACTACCAAACTTTCTCAAATCATAAATAATGTTCAAATTTTGGATTCGGACTATAAAGAGTATGTATTATTAATCCGGTTAGGGAGCTCTAAGCCAAAAACCGTATTGAAAATGATATTTAGTATAATTCCACTTTTCCTCATAGACGATAAAATCAACTTGAACTAAAAAGCATAGCTGAACCTATTGTAGATTTTAACGACCAAACCATGAGCAGCATCACGAGTTGAACAAGACATGCTCAGCATATTTTATCGGTAATTGATACGACACTATTGTATTTGATGTTAGGCTTGGTTTTGCAATTCGTCCGAATGATACCCATATGCTGGACATGTAGTTATGTAAAAACAGTGAGTAGGTGTATAGTCTATACGTGTAATTTAGGATTACTTTTGTCCACTTCCGTCATCCAGAAGCTTGAGCTTAGCGAATTAGTATACTTCACGTATTTCCTGATGGGTCATATAAGATAGACTGATAGAAAATCATTCTACCCTACCACACGAATGCTAGCCAAGAGTGTTCAGTCTCAAATACCTAATCATACGAGATCTCAACCGTTTCTGCTCCATTGTGTCATACAGGTGCCCATTAGCTAAAACACCTGAATATATATTTGATAGTAGGGTTGTGGATTGTATGGTATGTGTTTATTTGCAGTCATTAGCGCATCCGTAATATGACGGAGCCATATGTACTAGGCTAGTATTTATTTGCATACCACTTCCTTCCGATATTCTCCAAATTATGGATGCGGCACATCAGTATCAGTATCTACTACAATTTCACCGGACGTGAACCATTCACGTATATGTATGCAACGCAGATAGACAACAAATCGTTATCATATCTGGTGCATTACTACAGAAAAAAGTTAATTAGTCGGTTATACAGATGTGTAGCGGCAGCAGTGCGAGTTGTGTTAATCTAGACTAGACGCATTTTCAGTTTGTATAGTTCTTAGGTTTTTGTGGTTCATAGTTATAGATACTTGTTTGTATCTTTTAGCAAATTTTAGGGGATGCCACATCATCTAAACATGCAAATGCATGGCAATTTGAGTCGTATGCGCCAACTATTCAAATAACACATGCGTACAGGCAGGCAATCAATTTATAAAACTCATTAATGTCATTTATAAAGTGATAAACTATTGAAAGCTGTTTTTATTTATTTATCGATTGGGCCGGTATATATGTATTCGGTGTTCAGTAAGGACAATATTTGGCGACATTAACAAACGTTCATATTATTAAATTCTTTCAATATTGTCAAGTAACCGGTGTTAAAAGATCACGAGGTAGGATCTACATCAGTGTCCATACAATTCTACTTTTAGTTTAGCTGTTGGTTGTAGCATTAGCATAAAGACTTCATTTTCTTAAGTCAGAATTGTCTTTGATCACTCGTCATTACTTTGAATGAATTTTAGAGAGTGACAGAGCACACCCACAGTACAAGTGTGAGTGCTTCGTAGGTGTGGAGTTTTTCTTTAGACTTGTTTCTGTAAACGAACCTTCTTCACCAACGTATATACGTACACAGTATCTAGTACATAAGAAATCCTTTCAGTTTCAATCTGTCAGATGGAGAAATACTTATACGTGTGTTTTGTTTGTTGTTGCGATGCTTAGGGGAATCTTCAAAAGGATAAAGTACGTAACAAAATAAGCCGGATGTGAATAGGCGTTATCGAAAAATGGATTGTTGTGATTAACTGGAAACCGACAAGAATTAGATTAATATTGGAGAGGAGCTACTCGATAGTGTAATATAATACACCGAATGCTCAATATTTTGAAATTAAGTATTAAAGCGAGTGTTTAAAAAATTTGTAATGCATGAAGAGAATAATCAAGTTGAGAATAATATTTTAAAACTTTTTTAGGGTCAGACGAACCAACAGTGGACGTTGAATATTGAATGTGAAACTGTGAACGCAGAGGCTTAGAGCTCACAAGCTAATTGGAGGCAAACGGAGAGTATACACGCTAAGGTTTGATTTTAAACTAATATTTTGATTGTTAAGAATTTCTTTATATGTTAAACTTGGAAGTCAATTATTTCTTACTATAACATAATTTCTAGAATATTGGAAAGTTATAGCGCGGTTAAAATTGGTAACAGAATTTCGTGACAATGTCGATGTCAATGTCGTCATCAATGGATCCACCTCCAAGTGGCCTTCCCATCAGTACTTCCTACCCAGAGAGGATGAGCACTAGTGCTACCTACCCTGACGATGTCAATAAACCCGCTGCAATGTTAGTGACTTCAAATCCTACTAGCGCAAATGTGTCAAATCAAGGACCTGTGGGTGGAATTCCACCGCCGTTTCGTTCTTCTACACAAAATCGACAATACCCGACACCTAATTCCCTCCCTTCCTGCCTACCAACTTCGGGTAATTTAATTATTGATATTATTGGATAAGGTTATCAAGCTCTTGGCTTCGTAACTATGTTTAGAAACTAACTGTTTTTCCTTCATTCAATATCTAGCCTCGGCTCCATCCATACCTGCAGCAGCAGCAGCGTCCGGCTCCCAAAACGGTGATTCAGCCAGACTGTTACGCTCACCCCAATCCAAAATTGAAACCTTGAAGAATTGGAGCATCTCCACTTACAAGTGCACAAAGCAACTCATGTTCGAAAAGTTGGGGAAAACTTCGCGAACCGTGGATACAGGTACAGGAAAGTTCTTGAGCGGTTTCAATCTCTATGATGTTTTTATGGAACTGTCAATGCATTATTTTATGAATTTTTAATGACTACAGAGCTTGAATCCAGAATTGAAAACTTGCGAGACATAAAACGTAGATATCTGCAAGTATTGGGACTTAGTCGAGCATTCACAAGTCATTTTTATCATGTCATCCAGACACAGGTACGTTAAAAATGCATAAAAGTTCAACTTTCCATTATCTCTTTCATACGAATTCAAATTGTTAACTTTTTATCACACCTATTGGTTTACAGCAAGCACTTGCGGAAGTATTCTCTGACTTGGCTCAAAAGTCACCGGAACTCCAACAAGAGTTTTTGTACAATGCTGAAACGCAGAGAAACTTGCACAAAAATGGAGAAATCCTATTGAGTGCCCTGAACTTCTTTCTCTCGTCTGTGAACACGCTTTGTAATAAGACAATTGAAGACACCATTTTAACTATCAGGCAGTATGAAAATTCTAGGTATTCTAGTAATTTATTATTATATTATTTCTTTGACGTACTTTATACCACGATTGTCCTGTAAATTATAATTTTAACTGAAACTTAGGTTGGAATATGATGCTTACCGATCTGACCTGGAGTTGATGTTACAACTTCCAAAGTCTGAAGCCTCATCTGCTAAAATTGAGGAAGCACAGAAAAACTTCAACTTGTACAAAATCTCGTACGAAAAATTGCGCGATGATGTTAATATTAAATTACAGTTTTTGGATGAAAACCGGGTAAGTTTGTAAAAGCTGCAAATGGACCAATACCTAATGGAATCATCATTATCATTCGAAATTGCTAATTTTTTTTCACTTCATGTAGATCAAGGTGATGCACAAGCAGTTGTTGTTGTTCCATAATGCGATATCTGCCTATTTTTCTGGAAACCAGACAGCTCTAGAATCTACACTGAAACAGTTCAGCATAAAAGTCCGAACACCTAATTCCTCATCGCCTTCCTGGTTAGAACAATAACAAGATATGTCAGTGCTGTGTGCTACAAAAGTGTAGGACAGTGACCAAAAGCACAACTATGCAGCCAGTGTCTGAAAAGGCCGGTTCTAGTCATCATGACGGTTAAGAAATGATCATGATACTGATTTTGATGATTGTGAGTCCAAGGGTATAAAAATCATTATTATAGGAATTTAATCGATCGGTAGAACATTTCGTATTTTTATGCACTATGCATGAAATTAGTCCACACACTAGAATTTACAACATATTTATGAGAGAGTACTGCATTTCTTTCATTTCATTTGTTTTTAAGTTATTGAAACACCATAAGGAATCTTACGGAAGAGTGCTCTGTTATCTGCTATGTACGTATTCTTAAAAAATATTCGTATGATTGTGACAAATAATATGGTTTTTCGTCTATCAAGGTGATATATATCTGATGGATGTTATTGTTATGTGTAAATAAACTTGTAATCCTAAGTCTCCAAAAAAATTTCACTTAACTAAAATCAGCGATTAAACTCCTATGTAAAATATGTGCCCTGTAGCGTATATATCTGTACTGGTATTCGTATGAAATGATTACACTTACAATACAATACAATTTTTGCAAGATATGAGAAAAAGGATATTAATTAATTGAATATAACTAATAATAAGGTATTTAGTGAAGTTGACTTATTAAAATTGTATAACTACTTGTACTCCGGAAAAAGATCTGACTACAGGAAAGAAATAATTACGGTTTACGGCAAGTAACATTCAAATCAACAAAACAAACTTGAAGTTTACAACCACTACAAATATGCAGTGTGTTGTTGTTTTTGTAACTGGAAAGGAATTAAAGATATGAAAAATGAAATATTGTTTCAGTTTTTCCTTGTGTTTTTTATTAAAAATCCGGTAAAATCAATAAAAACAGGGTAATATACATAATATCATGAAATACACCAAAATAGTATACAACATTTATAGGACACCGACAGCTTAACTCTAGTCAAACTGCTTAGAACAATAGGACTCGTACACGTTTGCACTAAAGGATCGGAGAGACTCATTTGTTAGCAAAACATTTGCCCAAGGGTCTTCCGCCGGCTCCAACTCGATGAAAGCGTTCATGATTGGTATCAGTTTCGCCAGTGGTGCGGCTGGTTGAGGTAATTCAGGTTCAAATGGAGCATGAGTGGTGCCACTTTCCTCTGAGATCTGGGAAGCATCAGCGGTTTGTGGGAAGGTCGTCAGGAACTCAGAGATCTTGTCCAAATAATGGTTTATGCCAAGCGTTTCTAAGAACTGTAAAATAGTCTTTCCATCTTCAGACTCGATCAGGTCAAACGTTTCACACATCAGAGTACGGAGGAACGCTTCTTCAGGATGTTCAGTAACAATTGCGTAGTTATCCTGCCGAAGATTCAGGTAATCCGAATAGTCCCCAGTGAATATGTACTTATAAGCCTCCTTTATTGGATGCCAATCATTGACTGAAAGCTTTTTTGACTCATCGCTCAATTTTTGACCCCGAATGACGTAAAAAATTTGTTCAATGTCAGAAATCGTAAACTGTTGCTTGAGTGAGAGTCTAGACACTACTCCGTGGGCAGTTTCATAGATATAGCTACAGAGCATGTCCATGCCTCTTGTGCAAAGGAAGCGAGTCAACCCCATGTACTTTTGCTGCAAATCGTCTGTTATACGGTGCAATCCAGGGCCATCCCCTGCTCCACCAAAATCTTCTAAGCCTGGTGGAACTTCATCCATTTGTTTGAATAGCAATCCACTTATCACATTGACTTGTATTCGCACTAATACGCTCAGCATGGCGGAGCCGTAGACGAGGCATATAATATTGGTAAACGCAACCATCTTCAGTTCCATCCAATTTTCATACTTCTGACCTTCTCCCTTTTTGAGCATATCTGTGATCTTCTCTGCATTTAGATTACGCTTTATGTTCTCTTTCATTAATTCAAACCAGGTTCGGAAGGTAGACGTAAAATTTTCTTCCATCATATCGAACAACTGCTGCTTCTTCAAAGATCGTAGGTAGCTGCGTGAGCGGGTCTCTTGGTATGTCAAATAACGCCTGGCTGCGAGTCGAGTGAGTTCAACGAAGGCATAACCTGCCATTCCACCGAATACTGCCTTCCTCCAGTGATTCCGAACGAAATTTCGGACCCTTGCGAACATCTTGTTACTGCTACTATTTTATTGTCGGAAACAAATGCTTCAGTTATCCTCCAGCTTCCACAAATTAATCCAAATATTGCGACCTGCACACAAAAATAAAACAGATGATTAGAAATTTTTTGACAATGTCATTTACAATACAAAACAAACAAATGCAATAACTCAATAAAGAATTAATCGTTATTTAAACCTTTACTGAGTTAGGAATAAATGCAATTAACTATTAATATCATATGCTGCAATAAACTTTAGTCGGATTTTAATTATTACGGTATTAAATAGGTACTCTTTGTGCTCTGTTCACGAAAAAACCACTAATAACAAAAGATGAATATCAATCGTCAGCTCTCAAACGAATACTCTTCATTCGAATCACGTTTGACGTTGTACTTAAGGTAATGGTTAGTATTGAGCTACTTAAGTAAGTGAGTTTACTTACCAATAACTGATAGTTGCTCAAACTCGCAGGCAATCATGAACTTTATCCTTGTGCCTTGAAAGAGAAGACGGACAAACCAAACGGAACTGAAAACAAACGCAATTGTTAATAAGTAATTAACGCATAATTATATTCTCACTATTGACTATGCTACATACTTACACACATACATCACTTACCAACAATGCAACTGGTGACTAGTAACGATTGTCTGTAAACTAATTCTTTGTTGTCTCCCCTCGCCGGCCGCACTTAACTTGATTCTTTGAGAAACTGACCAGTAGTATCAATAATACAAAGCCAACTGCCAGTCAAACCGAAAAGACAACACAGGTACACGTTTAACAAAACGTAAACATCTAACAAGAGTCTGTATGGTGCAGTTTGGTAGCTGAACTTTAAGCGTAAGTTTAACAATAAATTAAAATTAGAAACATAAGATATTTACCGACAACAGTCCTAACTTGACAACTGATGATGGTCAAAAAGACATGGAAAAACAAGCAACCTTCTTGTAGAATGGGTTCTCACAGACCTTTAACCTTTTTCCCAACTCAGCGATCTGCTGCTTGACTGACAGAGAAGCAAAACGCAATTTACAATCCAAAAGCACACAACAACGTGAGCTTTACAACCCAAATCTACTCCACTAGTACGCTGCTGGAGATAAGACAGGAAGTAGCTGAGAATTTGGTATTTGACTTGGAGCAGGACAACAAGCTAGCAACCAATCTTCTTCGTCTGCTAGCTATTATACCTTTTAAACGCAGTATTTAGGCTTGTTTATGCTTTATCCAACAACCGGTGACTGCTTGTGATGATTTTAGTTGACTCAAATGCGCATTTTCTACACAAAGGTTTGATTCAGTGTTGCTATGAGCTAAACCCATTATATAGGCGCATACTATGTGAGATAGGACGTATATCCATAATTGTATGACATTTGTAGTGGTTTATGTTTTGATAAAGTGGTTCATTGTAATTAGAAATTGTACTGAAATAATAATATACAGTTAACACAGTGATTGTATGCAACATTACAAAATTGCTTTTTTATTCCATTTACGTGGAAACATGTTCGAAGCGAGTATAAAACATTGCCTTATTAATTTATTAACACTATTGTTTAAAATATACCTTACGTTTCAGTTTCTGCTCAGCTAACAACAAGAATATCATAAGTTACACTTTAGGAACAAAAATCTCAGTTCTTATACATACATGATATATATATAGATAGATTCATTTAGATGTTGTTTCAAGAAAACAAGATAATGTATCAGGTCGCGACTTTACTTAAAATGTAAAAGAAATTTGGTAGTCAAAGCCAAAGCTTACAAAAAGAAAGAAAGTGTAGATAAATGAATCCTTGGAGTTTCAAATATTTAAGTGTAACGTTATCATTTAAAACTTATTATTTAACGGTTGACGTTGCTAAAAAAATACCAACAAATGCGCTAAAATTTTACATGACTTGAAGGTATTTTATGTGAACTACATAAACACCTATTTGAACATATTATCTGAATATAAGAGAACATGATCTATGAAGTTGAGATTTAAAAAAATGATATCCATGTATAACAAATCATCTCAGAGTTCTATAGACGATTCCTCGTACGGATGGGTCGTAAGAGGCTGGTAGCTGTAAAGAAATATAAAAGTGACTTGATATTAGTTAAGGAAATGACACAACGAATTGAACAATCTAGAATGAAATATCTACAATCTAAAAAGCAAATTGCTTGCAGAGCGAGCTACAGGGGTTAACGCTACTTTTACACACAAGGTTAAATATGTAGCATTAACATTTACGATGTTGCATTATACCCCAATTCAATTAAAAAGTTGGGTATATAATGTACAAACGTCAGAAATTGATTCCCCAGAATAGAAACGTGTAGGAAGTAGAAGAAACTACAAAAGACAATAATCCCGCAAATAACTACCAATATTTGAGAAGCTAAAGGGTTAGTAAGCTCTATAAAACTTGACTACAGGACGAAAGAAGTATATAAGCATGCATAGTATACCAGTTGTAGAAGAGAAATTACAACATTACTGGACAAGGCTATATCAAGATGTACACGGACTGAAAAGTACAGATTCCCCAAATTTTTTTTTTGAAATATACAAAAAGCTTGCTACGTTGACTCCTCTTCCCACACTCGGACTCCAGAATATTTGACATCGTATTTTACATTTGACTAAGTTTTTTTTCGCAAGCATTTGTACGGAATGTTTTACTCTTGGTTTCTCCCACAAAAATTATTAACCCCGTATCATTTTCGCAGAAAGACCTTCTTTGGTACGTTTGTGCAGGTTAGTGCGGTAAAGCGATAGAAACTTGAATGTTTTGTGCTTACTCGAGCTCCAATCCTACTAAGGTAACGATTTCTAATTAGGAAATCAGATCTAGGCACAGCCATGGGCACAGCAGTTGTGTACAATTGGTCCCTTTCCAGAGATTCAGTTAGCCTGCAGGCAGACACAAATTAAACCAGGCCTTTACACATGTGTACTACCTCATCTATTCATCCACTGCCCCGCCGGCCTAATGAAAACAGAGCTATTCTAATAGTAGTGCTGATGAAAAATACGTGCAAAGAGAACAATAAAAATAACTACTCGAGTAGGATAGTTGAAATTTTAGTTACTAGTGGCTGACACTAAGATTGATAACTATATGATTTGCTTGATTGAATTTAGTGCACTTTGATAGCATGAAGAAAATCGTTTTCGTTCCAAGAAACTAGTGAAATAGAAGAAAGGAGAGACAAGGTTAGAAAGATGATGCCGCAATATCAACTTCAAATTACATTGGATGAAAATTGCAATGGAAAAGCTACTTGCATCTGTAGCGCGCTGCAGATTTGAACTCTAAGTAAGTGGCACGGGACACAAAGGTTGAAGAGTATAGAACAATGAAAATAGGGAGCGACAAGAAGTAATTTAAAGAAAGAAAGCAACACAACAAAGTTTTACATCTTCAGCGGCAATGGCAATCACTCGATAATGCTGATGATAAGCACTAAAGTGGGAATTTATGATTTACACAAACTATATACCGGGTGGTCCACAATATATTACTCTTAAAAGGGAGTACAACATAACTATGTGCTGTCTAAAATGTCTAACGATAAAAAAAGTATAACGTGTCTACTTGAACAAGTATTGAGTCAATCAACATTCACTGTTTGTGAAAAAAAAAATAACTAAAACTTGGGAATATGGCAAAATGCTCACATTCGATGATGATCCCAGGCATCTCGCTGTTCAATGGACATATTGAGAACACCAGTGTGGGAAGAATCATGTAGCCACAACAATATTGTGCAAGCCAATGACACTAAAGCACACACAAAAAAAGGAAATGATACTTCACCTGAGCAGATTAAGTAGGCATTGAGAGAGAGTTATTAATTATCCCCATTGTGATCCAATAATGCATCCTCATCATGGAAACTGGACGGAATGTCATCTTCAGTTACACGAGTACTTTTTCGAGTTAACTGTTCAATTAACTTTCGACGGGCTGGGGTCATGCTGAGCAGACCATCGGAATCGAAAAACCATAGTAGTAATACCATCACCAATCCCACTATGGTTTCGATTTGTGTATAGAAACAGTCCAATGTATTTTAAATTCATATATCTTACTTCACACAGTAGAATATTATCATTGACGTGGAAAATAACTGATGATTTTTTGCATAGATTGAATCATTGTTTTATATGGGAATATAATTAATTTCGAATGATAAAATAAAGACAACTGGCACTCACGGCATAACCAAGCGAGGAAGAATACTTCAAGAAGAAGGTATCCACCACTATCCACAATGTACCCAGCAACCATTGTTATCACAGCTAATCCGAGGTTTTGTACTGCTTGCATACTTTAATTTGAAATTAGAAAATTTCATTAGAAAATTGAGCTAGAATGAAGATTGAAAAAAATAAAATATTTAGCATACATTCCATATGCTGTTCCAAGTTGATACTCTGGAACGACTAAGGCCACCATAGGCCACAAGGCACTGGCAAGTAGCGAATAGGCTAAACCCATAGCAACCATTGCAACGTATGGGTTGAGAAAACTAAACGCGAGTAGCCCATGAGCTCCAACGGTCGCTAAAATTGCAAGGAACACCCAAAATATATTTCGTCCAAATTTGTCAATGAGTATCCCGAAAAGGGGTGAGCAAACTCCTGACACAATGTAGATGATACTGTTAACGGTGTTGGACTCATCTGGTGTAAAGTCGAACTTTCTCTCAAAGAATACCCTGCAAAGCAGAGTAGAAAGCAGAGCATTTTAGATGATTTTCCAAGTATGGATACAATGTTTTAAAATTCAGCTGTGGCACTTACTTCCCCAAACCAATAAATGGAAAAATAGCCACGTAATAGGCAACACAGGAGCCACACATTAGCCAAAATGAAATGGGGAAATCTTTAACATCCGACAACCTAACAACTTCGGCAGGTCCCCCTGTTTCCTTTTTAAGTATTTTCTCCGCCCGGTAGTCGAAAACCGCCAGTATCATTGCGCAAAACAATGATAATACGCAAGTAATAGCAGCTAAAGGATTATTAAACAGGTTATATTATTTAGAAAATTATGAATATTTTAAGTGATAGTTTAAATCTGGAGTTCCTCAGGACTCACCAAACAACAGTGCAAATCCTAAGCATGTGTGCCCATCAAAATACTGGTGCATCCACTTATAAACACCTCCCATTGTTAAGAAATTTACTGTAGACCCAACCCTGGCAAAGCTCAGTTGGAGTCCGAACACCAGGTTCAGTTCTTTCCCCTTGAACCAACTGACGGCATATGTGTTCTGAGCAACAGCCAAGGACTCCCCACCAACCCTGTGTAGAATTGCAAATCCGCGATTTAAAAAACGTTGCTCAAAACTTAAGATTTAGGATATCCGGTTCGGATACGTATGCACTAACCCAAAAATGAAGCGCCCCACTATCATCAGCCAGAACATATCAAATAATCCTCCTAAGGCAAATATAATTTGGCCTATTACAATGAAGACACAGAAGATCACAGTGCCCAGGCGGATCCCGAATACTCTAATTGACGAAGCAAATAAATATAACAAATCATGTCAGGGTTGTTTCATATATAAGGATTATTAAGGAGTTAACTAAGTTTTTACCTGTCCAGGAGGAACCCGCCCACAAAACACAATACCACATTTGGCCATGAGTACCAAGAATACAACTGTGCAAATTGCGCAGTAGATATATTCAAGTCTTCTATAAAGTTATCTTGTAACGATCCTGGATTGTCATAGCAGAAATAGGAACCTATTGGACAAAGTGTTCGAAATGGATTTAACAAAGATTCATTTTTTACCGTGTACATGTCATGTATCAAATAGGTTGTTACTGTTTCTTACCAAATCCCAAAAAGCACATGAAAAATAGAGCCAAAAAGCGATGGAATCCACTGCGAGGGTCACAGCATCTGAAAAAGCAGCCTTTCTCAACACTCACACTTTCTCCATAGTCCCTTGTCTCCGTACTTTCTCCGGTAAGTGCTTCCGTGTCTGCCATTATTCTACCACCAACTTGCAATCAAAATCGAATAGTGAACTGTGAAAATTGCAACAGAAAGTATTATAGCCTAGTGACCACCGGGCTTGATTCTCACAGCACTACATTGTTAAATTGAACTCAAGTTCATACCTAAGGTTTAATGAAGAAATCCCTACAAAATTAACATTTCAGGACAACTTAACGAAGCCGCCGATGACTACCCTAGTGACTACAACATATTAGACATCCATCATGACTTTGATAGGCCTTATCTATTTAATAACAACCAAAAATTGGACACGTTATGAACGCGAACAAATGAAACAGCAGGGAAACTGTATTTCGATTGTTTATAATTTTCGTGATCCGTAACCGTGACTGTTAACTTGTATGTTGTCTAGAGTACAATATTGTACAGATACGGATCCCAACTTTGAAAAATGAATTACCACAGGAAATGCCGAACGATGAATTTTTATCAGTTTATTTTGAATTTAGACTCAGCAGGTCCACCAAAATCTAAGTTATTGCTTAAATTACACCACAACTCTGCAATACTTAAATGGCTTCCGAAGTATCAAATAATACACTGTATTCGTCTCCAAACTTTGTGGTTTGATGACTAATAGTCCTAATGTGTAATTGTATTAAAAATTGATAAAAATCATCACTACGCCTTATTTCCCTTGTTTGGTGAACCAGGACCAGCTAGTCATCAGGTTATGTTCAGATGGTCTTTCTGTCTAGTGTCTCTCGTATTGAATATGCATTTGACTAATCCTACATCCTACACGGAAAAGGAACAGGTATGCCCCTGTATGTTTTAAGCTGATCTGATGTCTTCTGTCAGTTATAACAGCTGTGTACTACGAACGAGGGATCCTATTGCTTTGCTTGCTGTCTAGCCTACCTACTGGCTGCTGCGCTTCTGGCTGATATGATATTCTCACAATGCAATGGCTAAATACCATTATCCCGAGAAACAGGATGTACCAAAGTTACCGATAATAAATGAAGTAGTTTTGTTTAAGACCTTATCTTCCTTATACCAAAACCACGTTTTCCTAAGCACTACCCAAACTTTTGGACAGACAGAGACTGCGAAATTGCATGAAAGCAAGGTGAAGTGAAATAGCAGCCAGCATACACAAAGCAAAAATGATGATGCTGAAATTTATAAGATTCTTTCTTGCACAAACCCATTTCTCTTCACCGATGATGGTGATGATGATCATCATAATCATACTTTTGCATAACTGGTTCCATGATAGATGATCATGCAATATAAACTTATTCTTCTCAATTGGGTTTTTATTGTTATATTCATGCATGCATGCAACCATGATTGGCTTCAATTTAAAGAATCTGTTCAAGACTGAAAATGATTAAGTTTAATAATAATTGATTTCAGTCATTACACAGACATAAAACTGGGATGCTTACACTTGGAACTCACTATAGATAGTATAGTACTTATCATCTTATTGGTTTCTAATGGTCAGTACAAAATTATCCAGCATTGATAAAAATTATATCAATACTTGCATTTTCAATTCGTCAAGAATCGTGGGCATGTTTTCGCTTGGAATGTTTAATTAACAAGTGTACGGCGCAGTATTTAAGGGCAGAGGTGATGTCATGACATGTGACATGGGTTTCAAATGTGCGGATATATATGTACATTATTACAAAACGCTGTTGTTAAACTATCATGTATTGAGATTTATAAGTTGGGTGAATGTAAGAATGTGAATTTTTAGTTTACGATTACAATGAAATGTATGAAAATGATGTTAGTGTTAGTACTGTCATGAATGGTGATGATGATATTTAAAAATGCTTGTATTTTATATCCGTTTGTGCTTATGCTTATGATCCGTGGTCAACGAAAATGATAGCATGCTGAATTACAAGCACTAATGGTAAGATGTACACACTAGTAGGCGTTCTCTCTTTGCGATGTATGCATTGCATGGTTAGTAAAGACAGTATATTGACTGAATAATATGCATATCAACAGAAATGGATGATGTCATGGAAAAAGTGGGTGTCAATAATAAATTTAATGACAACTGTTTTCTTCTTGAACTGTTTGCCCTTGTCTACCTATTTCCTTGAAAAGGTGAAAACACATAAATTTTCAAACGTTTGACTCAATTAGACTTACCAGTAAAGCTGTAGTTGCTGCTTTATGCTGGGTTATACACATATGAGCCTCGCTTACAGTTATGAGGATCTTCATGACGCAGCCAAAGCTCAGCCGCCCTGTTTTTGTTTTGTGTAAATGAATTTAAGATATTTGTCTCCAGTTAAAGGTCAATATTATTTGGATGATATGGAAAAGAGTTTCCGACCCGTGTGAATGTTTCATAGTAGTACGTTAAAAATAAGAATCTGAACTTGAGTGATTTCATTCCTATATGGGTAACATGAGACGGTAGACAAGACAAAGACATGAAGCGGATGTAACGAGAAATTGACTCTTTATTTTTCTTCGTCATAAAATTATCACCGATCTTGGAATTTTTGTAGAAGGATGCACAACAACATTTCACATAAACATATAATTGGATTAGACTGGTTAAGTAAAGTTTATCAGTGTAAAACCCCGCATATTTTGAAAATAAGTTTATATACCAATTTTTATTCATGAAATAAAGTATTTCGACACAAACAGTAATATATTTGTTTATAATGTTTTTGGTTTAAACGCATCTATATATGTAACGACTGAGATGATAAGGGAAGTTGCGTTGTTGGCGAGTCATGGCTAGTTTTCCAATTACTCTGTAAAGGTAAGTTGTTTGAAATCATGAGTAACAAGAGGAAAAAATCAACAATTGATTGATAACATCCAAGCCTTCAATTTTCAGTTTGCGTTTCTCTCTGTTAGTAATGTGTTTACTGTTCTATCGTTCTAATATACATCAGTAACTCAATTTTGTGAGAACAGCAACAACATTCTGATTGATTGAAGTTCCTCATTCTTAAGATACCATTTCACAATATTTGATATAATTAATATGTTTTGTAATTAATACTAAATGCTTACCGTCCATATTTTTTTTATTTATAGATTTGTATGGCAATTTACAACGAGATTAATAAATTTTCATATAGTTTCATTTTCACATAATATATTAAATAACTACCTCCTACAAGCGGATACATACAAATATACGTAAGCATGCATCTGTTCTCCACCATTCATTTTAATGAATAACCATCAATATCCTAATTGTAACATTTATTTGCGCAGCGTTACATTGTAAATTAGCGTCTCATGTATGTATTATCTTTAAAACACAGAGACCTTGCAATACTTAAACAAGAAAAAATAAATGCTACAAATGAGAACAAATTAATTAAATGCTATACATAAATGCGACATTGAAATCATCATTTAAAAAACATTCATCAAGTGACATTTAAATATATATGTGACTTTAAATTGACTTCCAACTTTATTCATTATACACACATATATATATTTGTTTATTTTCAACTACCAACTACCTATTTTAACTACACAATAATCATAAAACTATTATACTTAAATTTAACATCATTCTTTCCACAGGACCGAACAAGTACCCGTTTCTCCATACAACTCAAAAGTTTTGCTAATCTTCCACCCATTAAAAATGTTGGCAATGTTGCTAAAACGTATTAAAAGCCATTTATATATATTTTAAGCTTGTATATGGCGAGTTTTCACTCTTTTGGAGATTTGGTAACCAGTAAATATACTTAAATATAATGCCATAAAACATTGGTGTGACGATGATTAGATTGTATTATGTAATTGTTTCATCTTTGAATTGTGTACTTAAAATTGTCAAATACTATACACTACCTATATTGCAAACCATGAAAAACGGTACAGCCGCACACACAAAAAAAACTTTCCTGTTATGATGCTGTGAAGTTTTCAAAACACATCAAATCTTCTGCCTTCTTCAAATTAAGTTTTGGAATTCATGATCGTCCAGCTTTGTTCTAAACACAGAGAATCTGTGCTCATTCATTCAAAGGAGATGAGAATATGACGCCTTGACCGCGGACCCAATCTTTTTGCCTTTGTTGGCGAGTGTGCCTGCTTGACGAATCTTGTTACTGTGTGTATGCACAAAAAGTGATAAAAAAATGATAATTTTGTGGGTTGTCATCTTTGGTAAAGAAAGCACCATAGCAGTTAACAAATTACAACACAATACTTCATATATGATTGAACATGTTTGAGTTGGAGAGAGATAAATAGTCTACAAAAGTAGTGTGTATGTGTTCATGTAAGAAAAAGTGTGTATCAAAGCTGTATTTTGTTGGGAAAAGGTAACTCAAAAAAAGACACCAACAACTGACTGTAGACATAAATATCATATTTGCACTTTACCTGGAAATAGAAAGTACAAGCCATAAAGTGATCTACACCAAATGTCAGGAAGTAGAAAAAATAGTGATACAGAATGAGAATTGCTCCAAGCTGTGAATTATAAGTTAACTACAAACAATCATGCTAGTTATCCGTTTCAGTCGCATTGCCAACTGATAACATGCGGTATCCACCAACAAAATCCAACAGTTGGACTGTTTGCACAGCATTGCTTTCATAAATAAATGCGTCATCAAATCAACACCAACCGGTCGACAGCCACAATGATTGTGAGAATGTCATGTGCAGATGAGAGAGAGTGACGACAAACAACAACTTCAAAGCAAGTATTACTTACACAGAGAGTACAATAATACTATGATAATAATAATGAGAGTGCAATATTTGTTTGATAAAATTTAATCCGAAGGGGTACGACCGATAACAATAAAATGTGTATTATTCTATACTACTATACACTTTTAAAGCCTTTCTTTGGTAGTACATTGCATACAACCATCATAATCATCTCTAGTTCCTAATCTAAACAATGTCGCCTCTCAAAACGTTTCCGAACAAATGTCATGAAAATAAGAATGGAGCAAGTATAACCCAAAGGCTCCTTGCAAACCGTAATATTGGGGTACAGTGACTGGGAGTGCACTAGCTTCGTTATGTGAACCTATGTATGTTAGTTAAAACGTAATGTAGAGTTACAGTCACAAAAATTGGCAAAGTGAATGAACTTGCATGGCATGTCATTAAAACCGCATGTTCCTAACATGGTTGTAATGATTTTTAATTTGTTGCTTTTGGTATTGCGATCTATATGCAATTATGTTAATACTGACGACATGAGATCAATCAAACTACTTTTTAGTAAGCTATAGTCGTGCGTTACTGGAAGTAAAACTAACGCTTTTGGGGTGATTCAACAATCACATTTCAGCAACGTCGTAGTTGCAAACTATCAGCACTTAAACTGCAAATTTTCTTGTAAAGCAACACAAACATTATTGATCATAAGAGTACTTCCCTCCGCTCAGACTCAACGGAAGGAGGGATTGAATACGGCTGCAACTCTAGTGGATGATGCCGAGTGTTATGTATGGCGTTACATTTTTATTTGTAAACTTGTCGGCAGCAGAGATACTACCTGTGCACTAAATGAGTTAAAGATATTGTATTGTTACACTACTACACAACCAGTAAGTTCTACTCGAGTACGATATGAAAGTTTGGAGTGATTATTTTCAGGTTATTGTTGTCGTCCAACTTCACTAAATCGTTAATAACCACGGTGAAACGCTAACTGCATGCATGCCACAACAAATCATCACAATACTTAAATGGTAAAACACTGTTTGGCTCTACCACACCTCCAAAACAGGTCAGATCAGAAACTACGTTATAAAATTCACATTAATGACAACGTTTACAAGGAACACGAACGATTGGAAGTAATTGAACAAGAATTAATGGAAACTACGTACATATATATGTTTACTTTGGCATGTTACAAGGGGAATTGAATTAGATTAGAATCAAGAAGGAATTTTGAACTTGTTGAGGGTGAGTGGTTGTGATTGAGAGAGAATAAGAAACAGTTTACATATGGTGGCCATTTGCTTGTTTTGCCAGGAAATGAAACAACACTAATTATGACAGAATTCAAAAATTACTGAGGGGGTGTGCGAATTCTTGAGAAATTAAATGTATGGACAGAGGTAGTAAAAGTTGGTTTTACTATCGCTGAATAACTTACTTATAGGTTGTACTCTTGTTTGAAACGACAGAGCGATAGGCAGTGGATGCCTTAGTTGATGGATGAGATGAAGTAGTGACAAGTGCTGTCCTAGTGGTTGCCGCCCCACTACTGGCGATGTTGTCCATAGGTTTTTGCCCAGCGGTGGATGATTGGTAACTATGAGTGCGTACCGAGGACCTAGTGGTCACACGAGTAGAGATGGTATTATTATTATGAGAGACAGTAGGGAGAAGCTGATTATTGGCAGAAGCATGTTTCCCTTGGGCAACAGAGTTGGGCTTTGGTAGTGGCGACCCTTTCTTGGATGTCTCACTAGACTTTTCTGCCAAGTTTTGTGCTGAAATGCCATCAACTGGCTCTACCAATGCTGAATTGACATGATTCCGATTTTTAGCCCGAAGAGTTCGCGGACATGGATTATGAGATTCACGGGGTGCTGCCAACCGAGTTAATGACCGCGTCACAGGGCGGTTCACAGGGACTCCGGAGAGCAAACCGCCATTTCTACTGTGGAGATAATCGTTCAGGTTACGTTGGTCATGGTCAGTTTCTAATGGCTTAGAGGGGGGGTTCGAGTTAGAGGTAGCAGGAATTTCGGAAGTGGACAACGTCACTTTCGACAATGTCAGTAGCCGTGCAGACCCACAGTTAGCATCACGATATGGCCTAATTTGTACCAATGACAATCCCATACGTCAGCAGCGTGAGAAAATAGATCAGAAACCCAGGGTCAGTACCAAAACAAAATGTCAATGGAGCTACTACACCGTTCTCGTTTTTTTTACAGATTACAAAACAAATCCACTGCTCGCAAGCTCGCTTGCATTGTTAACCAAGGGTGAATGGGAAAATATAAACAACAAAAACCAAATAATTACCAACCAACACCAACGGAAATGAATGGTCAAAACAAAAATTAGGCGTGACAACAATATATGATCAATGCAAACTTAAATGAGCATTCAAGATGAGTGGATAAGAAACGCATCTTGCATAACAGTACAATGAGAAAAATGATACCAAAATGCGAACCAAAAGAAGCAAACCAATTGCTATTCTTTTATGGCAGTCCCCTACATGAACTAAAATAATTCTTAACTAATTCCAGCTTGATGACAAGGAGTACCATTGCATTGACTCAAACTCTATATCATTGTCACTTTTAATTCCATATTCAAGCTAAAACAAGAAGATACCTCATTATGCCCATGAAAAATCAATGGTACACACAGGACAGGTCTAACTATGTTTACAGGCTAAAATTTCTGTCTTTCTTATTGACTAATTCAATCCTATACTAAAAATGAAAATTTGACGATTGTCTCTGATAAACTAATCCTCTATATTATAAAATAAAAAGTATGTAATCAATAAAAACCGTGAAAAGAAACAAGATACGGTATATAGAATCCTACATAATATAGAGATTAAGCTCCTTCACGAACCAAAGACTTAGTCTATCTCAGAAGAAAACAAGCAATTAAACAACAACTGAAAACCAAAACCAACCAAATCAAATCGCTAACCACCCAAAGAATCTTCACCATAATATTGTAAATCATAAGCAGTAAAGCGGTTGAGATAATATTGTAAAATGTTTTAGAACATGCATTCAGGAGGACGATATTAAGTAGTAGCTGAGAGTCAGTCAATATTAATTGATGGTGTAAAGCTCTTTATGATTATGTGATTTGATTAAAAATAACTGCCATTCTTTGTTCATACCTCTTGCTTGAGGTGGAAGAGGGAGAAGCTCCAGCTGCCCGCTTCAGTCGAGAAGTATCCCTGTTTGCATCCTGCACATTTCGGCGAGAACTTACTCCTCTCAATGGTAAAAAGTTTCGGCTCGGTCCACTCTGGTTGCTGTTTCCGGCTCCGTTACTAACGTTGCTGTTGACATTGTTGCCATTACTACTAGCCACACCAGCTCTGTAAATAAATAGCTCAATGTTGTAGTGACAACGAATTCCGCTTACTTTTATGCTCATCTACAGAATGGTGCAGAAAAAGAGACAACTAGAGTATCAAAGTACAGCAGAGTAGTGCACAAAGTGTGAGATAATGCGAAGAAATAGAAAGAAAATATACGTGACAGTTTTTCATGCAAAACCAATAAATAAATAAAGAGCTACATACAACATAATACGATACGATACGATTAGACAAGAAATTATAAAATAGCTGTTATTTTTTTACATTAACACTGCTACGTCTGAGAATAATATAACGAGTTTGTCAACACTACTGACACCAGAGCTATACTACGTGGTATAGTGCATCACTACATACTAACTACTGCGGGCAAAGTAGTAGAACAACTAAATACGTAAGAGTTCAGACAGAACTAGCCGATTGATTGGTAGCCAGAATAGTGCTGCTACTACTAAATACGTATTACTGAAAACTACAAGTGAAGTGTATATAATTGTTAAAAGTTAACATGCAATCAGAGGGAAGAATGAGAACCGGAGATCACGTACTGTCGCATGGCCTTGATTTGGTTCAACATGTCACCTTGAGTAATTTCATTATCATGAACCTCTACAGCATTACTGCCCTCTTCATCATCATCCTCTTCATCAGGTTCTGCCGCAATTCGCTGCAAGGGTTAACAGAAAGGATGGTTTAAGCTCGATTATTGTGGGCAATTATGCAGTTGCAAAAAGTCAAAACCAAATTTTAGTTTGTTTGCTATACCTCAGCCTCTGCGTCTTCCAAACGCATGGATCCTACTTGCGCTAAAATAGATCGTACTCCACTAGTAGGACTTACACTATTAGCTGCATTGGCATTTTCATCAATCACACCTATGAGGGTACCTTTCCTTTTGATGCTGTAGACTGGCCACCGGAATTTAAGAGCTCCGTTGTTATTCTGCTGATTATCACGTTGATGACGCTCTCCTTGTTGCATTAGGGATTGCTCTTTCCTATAAATTCACACAATATTTCCATGGTTGAATAAAGGAGTTCATTTTTTGTTACTCTGCATGCCAAGGCCGAAATCTTGGTTTTATAAGGCATCATGACTCACTCTTCCAGCCATTCCTGTTGCATCCCGATAACGGAGCCAGGCCTACACAGACGTACCCACGCAATAGCCTCCCTCGCAGTGAAACTGAAGTGCTTTATGATGTAGCATCCGATAAGAGATCCTGTTCTTCCCAGTCCAGCTGTGAATAATTATGACCAAAAATGAAATCTTGCAAATAAAAAAAGATTTTCCCTCCTCCACCACCGACGCCAATTTTTTTTACATGATCTCTTTTTACCTTTACAATGCACAGCTACAGCACCAGGAGTACTTTCAGCAATTTCCAAAAATAATCTCATTATAGCATCACTTGGAGTACTTCCATCGGTAAAAAATAAGTCTTTGTGCTGGAAGCCAGCATTCGTAAATCGGGTGGCATCATATAACTTTCTATTCAGCCTCACTATGGTTTTCACGTTGTTTGTCCGGAAATAACTAAAGTAAGACTCAGGTGCGTGGAGTGGATACCCATTCAAAATTTTGGTTTTGGGATGTGGTCCACAGAATGCAATGAATTTCTCGGGTACGAGCCAATTAAGATCAGCATTTTCCACTCGCTAAATAAAGCAATCATATCAAATTTTATAGAAGCTGCTTGACATACACTTACGACTAGTACTGTCTATTTCAAAAACTAATTTTAATACCTCATAAAATTCATACTCATCGACATCGAAGTCATTGAAATCAAAAAATTTGCACTGTAGGGCTTTATAGAGTCCATTGAATACATCCAGCAACGTTATGTAAAATGAAGCAGTCCCAAAGGATGCGTCTCTGAAAAATTGAGATTTATGCCAATTTTAAATTAACAAGTTTATATTTAGTTACTTTTAAGGGATCGTGTAAATAATTATTTGCATCTTGCAAAGCCTTACAATCAAACTTACCTGAAAGAAACGAACGGTGGTGCATTCGGGCCCAGTAAACACCGATATGCTTCCTCAGGAGTTTTGTTCATGTAAATGATCTAAGATATTGTTTTTCAGATATTTTGCTAAAATTCAACATTTTGCATATTAAACACAAAAATTCTCAAATAATTTAATCTTAAATTACCGAGTAGCCGCCCACAAGAAAAGCTGCATTTACCCTTTTATGCGGATCAGAGCTGGTGTAATGTATAATTCTCTTACGATGGAGAGAAGGGGCCTAAAAGGGTTTCATAAAAGTTTTATTAAAAACCCTTGGCTTGGATTGTTTAAGTGTTAGCGCGCATTAAAATAGTTTTTCGTACCCTTAATTTTGCATTCAATTTTTGGCAATACCGATATAACATTGCCAGGTTGAGGGGGCCAAAGTCTGAGTTGAAGTTTTCGTATATCAACTCATCATCAATGGTAAAATAGTGGGTGTTGTTTGTTGATTTCAAACGGTAGTGTCCACGCAATGTGGCAAAATAGAGGCGATCTATGATTAAGTAAACAAAGTTAAGTGTGTTGTCACAAGCGTTAACATAATATGTTGAATGAGCTGCATTGCATTCATTCCCTCACTATTTCATTAAACATATAGCTTGCTTTGCCTTGCTGGTAACAACATGACTTTGTTCATTAATTAAGACCAATCAAGTAAACTGTTTATCACTTATTGACTTGTACATCAAAGTGCAAATCTTTGTCAATAGCAAACAGCAACACATTTTAAGTGATACTTAAAATTATTTCATATCAATAAGCTAGGTCAGTCACATTCTGATATTTGCATAATTATAGTTTTTATACTCCAAAAAATCAGATAATATTTAAAATACCCTTTATAATCTCTGCAGCATAGAGAACAGCTCCTTCCCGGATTTCCTCTTCTGCAAGGATGTCATCATCCATCCTGATTGATTCACGCGTCGGATGAGTTCCAAATCAAATGTGGTTTACACAAGTCAATGTAATATATCTGCGAACAACACAAATTATTCATTTCGATTAAAAAATGCACACTATTAAAATAACGGATGCACTATTATTATACACTCCTAGATGAACGATTGTCGAAAATTTGCTCAGCATTCATTTCATATCTCATTACGTATTTTAAACCGACCAAACCTTGAGCTTTCATAGAATATACCTTGCACAATGCACTAATTAGCATGTTTTGCACATATCACTTTCAGAATGAAATACTTAAAGGAAGTTGGACAATTGTGCTTTAACATGGTACTTTCATGGTTTTGCTGAATGTCATTATCAAATAGTCTGGTAGTAGCTGTATAAAATCATAATGGCCTTACAATTTATATTAATGTTTTATGCCATGGCCTTCCTCACAAATAAATTTTCTTTGACGTGACATTCGTACCTAATTAGCTCTGGATATTAATTTTTTGGTGAGTGCACGGGTACTTACGTCAGCGGCACATTTAGTGTAAGAATCTTAGATCAAATCATGGAAATGAGCGTTTCGCACAACGCTTATATACATAAATGGTTGTATAACGAGTTAGAATTACGAAACGAAGTATCTGTACCTCATATTTTAGCACATAATTTCACGACTTCTTGGTGGTTCAAAGAGTTAAGTATGTGTGACTATAAAGGTTTAAAATTCAAACCAAGCCAAACTGATGTTTGTAGCTGATACATAGTAAACAAGTTGTGTTTGGTCAACGAAGCTATATTGAATTTAAATGCCCTATTCTCGGTATTGTACAGCTAAAATGATGATGTTTGAAGATAGTATAAGAGCGGAGTAGAGATTTGGAATACTCGAATCCCACTTGAGCTATATGCGCAAAATAATATTTACTCCACTCGTATGAAATGGAATATATCGTGTGAAAAATGCGAAGTTGCTTCTGATGACTTTTTCAAACAGATGTAACTCTGCATACCTAGTATTACCCTGTACTAAAACGGGTGCTATAAAACTGCATTGTTTAACAATTTTTTTCTCTGCTAACTGGTATACATGACGAGCGGGGCAGGTTGAGATAATATTTGCAAAACAACAATATATTGAAATCGGTCGAAAATATAGTAGTGATGATGATGATGATGATGTCCTAAAGTAGGTGTATGTACAATCTGTAGATGCGTTGCCCTAGTTAGAAGAGTTGCTCAGTCTCAGTAGTCGCTTCGAGTCAAGTTTTGTTCTACATTCTTCACATACGAATACGGTTCGGCCACTTGCATTTAAACCTCACACACCAGTGTATGCATTGGCAAGAATAATATTTCATCAACTTATTTTGGTCACTGTGTATGTTGGATAATGCATGCACGTAAACTCACGAGGCTTCTCCTATGAAACACGCGAGTAAATAGTAAGCATGGATTGAACTCAAAATACTAACACAATTCCTACGTCTCATGACATGTCATAAAAAACTTTTTTTGGAAATGACATTACACTTAACACTTTTTTAATGAGTATGCACACACCTCATTATCGCCCATGTAATTAAAAAAGCTCTTGATTTTGAGTTAGCTGATTAACTTTTTTTTATGGATGAAAACATAAAATGATGCGTAAATACTATACTGCGTTAATACGTTTCTTAGAGCCGGCATCGCATTTCAAACTTCCCTTTAATTAGCAACAAACTTACTTATTATTTTGAGGCCACAAACCACATAAAGAATTCCTAATTTTCAGAATGCAAACTGCCATTTATATATTATGATTGAGAGCAAATAATTCTAACCTATACCATTAAATTTCGCTGACAATGAAGGTCGCGTGTCAGTAGCCGTGGACTGGCTCTAATGAAAATGCGCAAATAAGTGTAACACTGCCTTAGTTGGAGTAGGATAATCTGAGGAAGGACTTAATTTTACTTTCGATACTACAGCTTTCTTTGCAGTTTTGGGTTCTCAAATGCTAACTTATGCACGTGCCTTAGTGCCAGCGTCTTTGTTAAATGTCACATACATAAAACGTTTGCTGTCTCGCAGCCAAAATGCCAACGTTGCTTTGTTGAGAAAATTAATTGCACTAACCAAATAAAGAAATGTAAGTTGTTTTTATCAAGTTAGCATTAAAACACAAAAAATAAGTGCATGAGATCATTTTTTGGCTTAGTGCAATTAATTTCTCAACAAAGCAGTTAGCATTTTGTGCTGGTAGACAGCAAACGTTTTATGTATGTGACATTAACAAAGACGCTGACTAAGGAGTGCATAAGTAGCATTTGAGAACCCAAAACTGCAAAAGAAAGGCTGTAGTAATCGAAAGTAAAATTAAGTCCTTCCTCAGATTATCCTACTCCAACTAAGGCAGTGTTACACTTATTTTGCCATTTTCATTAGAGCCAGTCCACGCTACTGACACGGACCTCATTGTCAGCGAAATTTAATGGTTAGGTTAGTAATTATTTGCTCTCATCATAAAATATAAATGGCAGTTTGCATTCTGAAATTAGGAAGTTCTTTATGTGGTTTGTGGCTCAAAATAATAAGTAAGATTTGTTGTAATTAAAGGGGAGTTTGAAATGGATGCGGCTCTAAGAAACGTATAACGCAGTAGTAGTATTTACGCATCATTTTATGTTTTCATCCATAAAAAAAGTTAATCAGTAACTCAAATCAAGAGCTTTTTTAATTACATGGGCGAATGAGTGTGTGCATACTCATTAAAAAAGTGTTGAGTGTAATGTCATTTCCAAAAAAAAAGTTTTTATGACATGTCATGAGACGTAGGAATTGTGTTAGTATTTTGAGTTCAATCCATGTACTATTTACTCCGTGTTTTCATAGGAGAAGCTCGTGAGTTTACGTGCATTGCATTATCCAACATACACAGTGACCAAAATAAGTTGATGAAATATATTCTTGCAATGCATACAGTGGTGTGTGAGGTTTAAATGCAAGTGGCCGAACCGTATTCGTATGTGAAGAATGTAGAACAAAACTTGACTCGAAGCGACTACTGAGACTGAGCAACTCTTCTAACCTAGCAACGCATCTACAGATTGTACATACACCTACTTAGGACATCATCATCATCATCATCACTACTATTTTCGACCGATTTCAATATATTGTTGTTTTGCAAAATATGATCTCAACCTGGCCCGCGCTCGTCATGTATACCAGTTAGCAGAAAAAAAATTGTTAAAGCAATGCAGTTTTATAAGCACGCCGTTTTAGTACAGGGTAATACTAGGTATGCAGAGTTACATTTGTTTGAAAAGTCATCAGAAGCAACTTCGCATTTTTCAGCACGAATCATATTGCCATTTCAAATATGCGAGTGGAGTAAATATTATTTTGCGCATATAGCTCAAGTGGGATTTCGAGTATTCCAAATCTCACAGCCCCCCGCCCCCCCCCCGTCCGTGCTCTTATACTATCTATCAAACATCATCATTTTAGCTGTACAATACCGAGACTAAGGGCCATTTTAAAATTCAATATAGCTTCGTTGACCAAAACGGCCAAACTTGTTTGCCCCCCCGCCCCCCCCCCCCCCTCCTATGTATCAGCTACAAACATTGCAGTTGGCTTGGGTTTGAATTTAAAGCCTTTATAGTCACACATCTTAACTCTTTGAACCACCAAGAAGTCGTGAGAATTATGTGGCTAAAATATGAGTACAGATACTTGCGTTTCGTAATTTCGTAACTCGTTATACAACGGCATTTATTAGTATATAATGGTTGTGGCGAAAGCGCTCATTTCATGATTTGATCTGAA